>JAQFVV010012812.1:0-173576 GCA_028023455.1 Epiperipatus broadwayi | reverse complement strand
AATTAATTTGTTTGAAGGAGGACAAGGGTTTACGGATGTGCCTAATGAAACAGGATGAATATAATATGAAAATTATGGATCAAATGAAGAAGCTTTGTTTTGAAAAAAGTGAATTAAATAATATTGATACATATAGAATGAAATTTATTAATGACATTTTAATGACTGCTAAAAAGAAAAAAGTTATTGATGCAAAGACATATTACAGTTTATATCCGTCGTCTGCAGTGTTTCCAAGAATCTTTGCAAATATAAAATTGCATAAAAATTGTTATCCATTAAGAGTAATTGTTGATTTTGGTGGTGTTTTTTTATTATAATGCTTGTAGATATATTGAAAAAATAATGCAAGATGTGCTTGGATTTGGAGATTATACGATTTCATCATCATTTGATTTTATTAATAGGATTAAAAATATAAAAATTGATAATAATGATGTTATGTGTACACTTGACATATCTGAAATGTATGGTTCAATTAATCGTATTGAATCAATAGAGATTATTGAAAGAGCTTTGTTTTTAAAATCTTAAGATAATAATATTAGGAATTTTATTGTTAAAATATTAAGATTTGTGAATGATAATATATATGTTAGGTTTAATGATTGCTTTTATAAAATGAATTTTGGTTGGCCAATGGGTCTTCCGGTGGTATCACAGCTTTGTAATTTTTTTATTTCTAATTATGAGGTTAAGATATGGTCTCAGATAAAATATAAAGGAATTAAAGTATATTGTAGATATGTTGATGATGTATTTATATGTGCACATAATGAAATAATAGTTAATTTGTTTAATGAGTTAAATATGATTAATAATGTAAAATGGGTGTTAAATGAAGAGAAGGAAGATTCTATAAAGTTTTTAGATATATTTATTAAAAGAAATAATAATGTGTTTGATTATAATATGATTTTAAAGCCTGTGGAAATTAGGGGTTATATTCCATATAATTCTAAAGTTCATATGAGTCATAAATTAGCTGGTTTGAAGTCATTTTTATTTAGAAATGATTATTTGTGCAAATTTATTAGTGATAAAATTGAAAATATTAATGTATATATTACTGATATGTTGAATGTTGGTTATGGAAGGAATATTATTTATAATACAATTACAAAATATAATCAAAATAAGAGTAATAATAAGAAAATATTAAGTAAATTAAAAAGTGATAAATGGATTTCTATTCCTTTTATATCTAATCAACAAGCTAAATTAATTTATAAACTTTTTAGTGGTTTGTGTAGAATTTCTTTTTTCTCTTCAAATAATATAAATGATATGATAAATAACTCCAAAGCCAAGATTTCTAAGTTTGAATTAAGTTCTGTTATATATATGTTGGAATGTGGTTGTGGAATAAAATATATAGGGGAATCCAAATGTACATTACAAAAACGATATAATGATCATAAGACATTATATAAACGTGTACAGAAAGAAAATATATCTTCAGTAAATATGAATACTCCATCAATTATATTTGATCATAATAAAACATGTAATTATGGTTTTAAATTTAATAATAGAGATATAAAAATTATTCAAATTGAAAGGTGTAGTGAAAAACGTAAAATTAAAGAGGCTATGATGATATCTAGGAATAGAGGTGGTTTGATGAATAAACAATCGGCTAATATAAAGACAACAGAATTGTGGGAAATTTGAATAGATTGAATGATGGGTAATGCAAGTTTTTATTTTTTGTACGTTTGTATTAACAGTTGAAAAAGATTGTCAGTGAAACAATTGAAAGTACTTCTGGTAAAGAATAGATTATTTAATTTTGAATACTGTGTTAAATATATTTGTTTGAATTATTATTATATAATTTAAAAATACAGACATTTAATGGTTGTAGTTATATATATATATATATATATATATATATAAATGTATGTATTTTTAAATCTCTCTCTATATATATATATATATAGAGAGAGAGAGAGAGAGAGAGAGAGAGAGAAGTAATCATCGAACAGATATATCATAAAATTAATGAATTTATAGTTTTAAGCTTGTTTTTTTTTTATTTAGAATCTAGTTCCTTGATAAATAGAATTATATGTTCTCCTTTCTTTTTAATATTTACTATATAAATAATTTATTTATATACAAACACATTTATACATAAAATAATCAGATCTCAATCTGTCTTTCCACTCTTTATATTTTAAAATATATTATTGCTATTCGATGTTATAAAAACTATCAAACCATACTCTCTCATTGTATATTTATTCTAAAAAAAGCTTCAATAATCAGGTGAGCTAGAGATATAAAACACCTAAATATTCACACCAAAAATGATATTCCAATTTTTATATATAAATTATGATTGAACTTTATTTGATTTTACAGCTTATATTGTTAGCAATAAAATGTTCAATACAGTATGTATAAGTCAAAAGATGATGGCAATTTTCAAATATATTTATTACCCTGTAGAACAATAACTATCATGCTGCAAAAAAAAATATATGTGGTAACAGAATATTATATTGGAGAAATATAAGTAACTAGACAAATATAATTTTTTCTTAAATTTTTTTTTTACATTGGTTGATAATTAAGATATGGTACTTTTTTTATCATAAAAAGTACGCAGTCAGATGTCAAATCCCATTGGCTGTATTTATTTATTCAATATAATAGTTGAAGTGATATTATATTCTTAAAGTGCCATTTAATATGTATTCTATTTCTTTTTATATATTACCACAAGATGGAAAAACTAAACTATTGTCCACAAGATATATGTTTCAGGCATCCAGCCTTATAAAATTAAAATAATAATACTAGATGATGCTTTGAAGATTTAGTATTGTCTCAGCTAATTTCATATTTACAGAGCCAATAAATTATATATATATATATATATATATATATATATATATATATATATATATATATATATATATATATATATATATATATATATATATATATATGCATGTGTGTTTGAGTGTACATACATGTTAGTGAACATTGAATTATAAAGATACATTTTCTGTAAATATAAAATCCCACCTATGACATAATCAGGCAATAATCATTTAAAATGATAACCATATAGAGTAATTTAAGATTTATAAGATGCAGTCTTTGATATGCTATTTAAAGTTTGTATTATGTATATAAATGTATTTTTAAGAGTTGTAATTTCTCTCTGTTTTAAATAGTATTTTTCATTTTAAATTTAAATAGTAAAAGTCATTTTGTGGACACATTATGGGAGAGAGTAATGTTAATTTCCAAGATTGTCTGATAAAGTCCCTGTAAAATTGTTCATAGAGATAAAATGGTGATTGATATGTGAGACTATATATATATATATATATATATATATATATATATCTCACATAGTCTCATCCTTCATCACACTGATATATATATATATATATATATATATATATCAGTGATGAAGCATGACTTTTTTTAGGAATAGAAGCACACTTCATCTTTTTAATAATGTTTTTGTTTTACTTGCTGCAACAATTTTTACATAATAGCTAATCTACTCATATTATATATATCTAGAAAAATCTGGAAATCTGTTATCTATCTGTAAATCAGTTAGTAATATAGAGAATACATTATCAAGATATTTTTATTTTTAAATGCTTTAAACATTCTTAAGTTTGAACTATTAATTCCATTTAGAATTGTTTGAACTTTCTATAATCAATGAATAATGTGACTAATATAATGATCAAACTCATTATTTGTCTTATATAAAAACAGTTCAATTGTTAGTAAATAATTGAAAGTTTACAGAAATTCCACACAAAAAATAATGACTTTGAATTGATCATTCTTCTTTTTTATGTTTGGATTAATAGTTTAGAGAAAAATATGAAACTCTCTTATCTATTAATCAGACCATGACTAGTTTAAGTATAGATAATACAATATCAAGATATTCCAAATACTTTTAGCATTCTTAAGTTTAATTTTAAATTACATTTTAGCATTGTTTAAACTCTTATAATCAATGAATAATGCTATGGACAAACTCATTATTTGCCTTATATATAAATAATTCAACTATTGGTAAAAAAATTTAAAGACAACATAAATTCTATACAGAAAAATAATGAGTTTGAATAGTACATTCTTCTTTTTTTATGTTTAGCAAAATAATTTAGATAATTTTTTTTAATATTTATCAAAATAGTTTATGTACACTAATATACTTATTGTTCTTACTACATTATTATATATGCAACTTGTTGAATTGATTTTGTGAGGTTGAATATGTACATATTTTAATGCATTTTTAAAACAGAATTTTACACAAAGCTTTTGAACTTTTTAGTGAATTCTTCTACAGAATCATGTATTCCATTCTATATATGAAGAATTCATACCTGATATATATATATATATATATATATATATATATATATGATATTCTTACAATATATATATATATATATATACATATATATATATATATATATATTGTAACACTAGTAAGGTATGTGTTGTAAAACTCACACATTTATTACATTCTATGTTTCATAAATTTTTAAAAAAATATATGATTACATTTATTTAAAAGAAATAATTATTTTAGAAGTAGATTTTTAAAACACAATTTTGTAAAATAAAAAGATTGCATTATATATATATTTTAAAATAGAATAAAGTCTTAAGAGCAGGTGGGGGGAAATCTAAAATAAAAAGATTTAACTTGCTCTCTCCTTTTTTAAAAAAAAATCTTTTATAATATAAAAGTAAGTAAATAGAAAAAGTTAGAAATAAAGATTTAAGAACTTTTTATAAATTGTTATAAATTAAAATAAGCACGTTCAAAAACAGAATAAACATTAATTAGTAAAAGCTTTATAATGCAATTAAGTTTGCAAGATTACTAGTTGATAAAATTGAAATTAATAATTGAAGTAACTACAAACTATGTAAACTATGATGAGATAGTAGATTAATCTAAACAAAAGATTAGACAATTTGCAATGGAAAAATCAATTAGATTAAAACAAATGTAAAAATAATTAAAAAAGACTTAAGTTATAATCAAAATTAAAACTAATGATAAATTAAAACAATGGGAGAAAAAAAGTATATAAGTTGTTATGGCCTATTGTTATTTAGTCAGGTCTGCAATATGTTAGATCATTCTGCTTTTGAGTCTGTAAATCAGTCTGGTCTTCAATCTGTAAGTCAGTTCAGATTATTATTTTTCAGTTCATTCAGAATGCAGAATGCAACCTCAGAGTTTTTCATTGAGAATCCAAACAATCAGAAATCCAGATATTCAGAAATTATAAACACAGTAATAAGTCAATCAATTACTGCTGTGGTTAACATCCATTCAAATGCTGCAGATCTAGAAACATGCATTGCTAGGCAACTTTAAAAGTGTTTGACTAGACTTCAGGCCTTTATAGACCTCCACAAATCAACTGTCCCTGCCTTAACCTTCACTGGAAACTAATGACAAAAAGTAGATGCTGCTATAAACTCTCTCTCTCATTGTTTGACTGAAACCTGGATTGAAAGCCATGAATTCATCGATGGAAACAAAAAAGCCAACTGGTTGGAAACTGACAAACCTGAAAACCTAGGTAAAAATATTTTAATACTTGTCTATAGACACTTTATATTTATTTTAAATGAACTTTAATTAATGAAGGACTATTATAAAATTTAGCCTGAAACTAATCATTTATATTTTTTATGTAAATTTTCATATTATTGTGTTATTTTATATTAAATTAGATATATCTGTGCATAATAAATATTAATGTTTGCTTAAGTATTATTTGGTCTATTTTCTCTTTTTCTCCTATCATTGTGTTACCAGCAATTTAAGGGTATAGTTATTTTTATGTGTTAAGTGAATGTGCTGGACCCTGATTTAAAAGTATGAGCTATCTTGGCATATTTCAAGCACTGGATTGTATGCCTGTCATCTTTATCATGACAGCTATATAATATGTTTGACTAGTGCCTGATTTTAATGCTCAAAACAAAAAATACTTTGGATGGCAGGGGTTTGTTCTATCAGTGGAGGTGAGTCTTTCTTAAAAAAAGTGATTATGTTATGCTTTGTGTAGCTTTATCTGGCCTTGGGTATCATTGACAGCTATTCTATCAATAATATTCTCCCCTCTGTTTGAAGGGCTGGTTTGTTCCCATAGTATTAAAGATATAAAGTAATAATTACCAATAAGCTATATATTGAGCTTAATAATAAGGGTTACTAAAGTTTAGATGTTAAACTTAGTTAAAAACCAGATATTAAAATTTATTAAACCCAAAAGATATTAAAGTTATATTTTACAAAGTATTTTAAGACTAGTTAAGAAGATAAATTTCAAGGGACCCGAATCAATACATATATATATACTATAATTAAATAAATGAAACCTTATTAAAATATATAGACTGATAAATTTCAAGGGACCCGAATCAATACATATATATATACTATAATTAAATAAATGAAACCTTATTAAAATAATAGAATGAAAAAAGGATTTATTACAGAGAGACATAAAATATATATAAACTTTAGTAAACCAGACAGTAAATTAAACTTACAGTACAAGACTCTTTAATTATATTAGAAAAATACACTGATATGCAGATTCATATATAAGACTAGCAATAATAATATCTGATGGTTGATTTTCTACTAATACATCTAGAGTGTAAGTTAAACATTAATAAATCAATTTCCTACACTTATGTATTTTAACTAGGCTAGAAAGTTGATTATAAATTTCTATGTGGCATTAAATAAAGTGAAAAATTATCTCAGGGTTTTAACAACATATAATAATGACTATTCTTTAAAAAAAGTCATTAATCACAAAAAATTCTGAAAATGATTTATTATTGATATGATTAAATAGCAAAAGGATTTTATTGTATCTACCCATATCTCAAATAAATAAAATGTTATGATGGAAATGATACAAGTGATTAAATGAAGAATACTATTTTTGTAAGCAATGCTGTGTAATGAATTATAGAATCATGAGACTATATTTTATTTATTTACAACATGTAGATGATGAGTCTTAACTAATTAATGACAAATGAATTGGATAATTAACAAATATAAAATTAAGTTTATTAACAATAAAATGATATATTTTTAAAAAATATAAGCATTATAACAATGATGACAAGTATTCTAAAAGACAATAAATAACATTGTAATACTATACTTAATAAATAGTGGCTACTGTAATGATAAATACCTGTATGATATACAGGAACTTGATGCTGTAACATGAACATTTGATTGAAAAAGGTTGTATAGCATTGAACTTAAAGACTTAACTATTAATGATAAGCAAAATATGAGAATTTTTTACTGTATCCTTAAAGTAATAGTAACTTCTTTAAATAAATATCACTCATAAATTAAGTTTTTTTATGAAAGAGCAGACTGTTAATGTAATTTATTTATCTTATTTATAGATATTAATTCTTATTAAGTGCAATGTCAGCACATAATATTTATATAAGGCTAAGACCTTAGTACATGTGCCTTGAGTGCTTAATTTTAACAAGAGAGACCTCTACAAATCATAACGCAAGATTTGACTTTATAAAGATAAGAGGGACCCTCTTATTTCTGAACATCATAATGCAAGATTCGACTTTATAAAGATAAGAGAACTCTCTTATCTTTATAAAATCAAATCTTCAGTTATGATTTGTAAAGGTCTCTCTTGGAAAAATTAAGCACTCAAGGCACATGTACTAAGCTTTTAGCCTTATATAAGTATTATCTTATTTTTATAAAAGTATGATGTTAATTTGACCTGATTATCCCAGTTGCTAGTAACATTGCATATTATGCTTATCATGCTTATATTATGATTAAAATTATAATAAAGTATTGTTAGGAGCTTGCCACAAATAAACAATAATATTTATATATTACATTGCCAAATTATAATAAAAATTTTCATATATAATCTTTATAGACATGAATAAATACCTCTTTAGTTATTATAAAAAGGATAATCTTAATAAATACTGAAATAGAAAACATTAAATATTATTTTGGACATAAATAATTTTTAATTAACTTAATGTTTAGTCCCAAATCAATAACCAAGGTACAAACAAATTTCTAATACACGTTTATACCAAATTACACTCATAACTATAATATTACTTGTATCTTTTTCATCACATCTCAATTTTTGCCAACTTTTAGAAAACAATAAAACTTTAAATATTATAAAATTAAACAAATTGAATAACATTATAATGCTTAGTTTTTAAAAGCATCCAAAAAGTAATTATCCTGACACAATCCTTTAAAATTATTGGCATATTTAGGTTGAGGAAATCCTAATGGATAAGTTTTAAAATACTTAATCTTCATAGAAAATACTAATTGAAAATACTTATTCATGAAGGCTGAGTTTTTAAGTAGAAATACAATAATGTTCAGTTTTCAAATAGCATTTGACAACCTTATACATTCTTGCTTTATAGTCCTTAGGTAGTAAATGCAGCAATTAATCCTTTAAAGTAGTTTTCTTTGATCATAAAATCTCTAAGCATATTTCTGATGAATATGAATCTGTTTATTAATAGTCATTTTTGTAATAATTATCCATAATTTTAGATTAATTGTAGTCATTGTAGTGTTAAGTATTATTTAATCCATGGGATGGATTAGTTATAAATGACTATCCAAACTTTAGATAGTTTTGTACAAATATAATATAAAGCAATTCTTTAATCCATAAATACATATTAGTTTTACAATTATTATCTAAAGCTTTATGTTGATATAGCAGATATACATTTCAAGCAAGTAATTTCTGGTTTGGAGAAGAGATGAATGAAAAATGCAGTTCAAATAAAATGTAGCATTCCGTGAAGCATGCTTAAACTTTTTGTAACTAAAATTCAATTATTTGTTTTTCATTTTTTTGAAAATTCATTATTGAAAGATATATATATATGATAAACAAAAATGCAAGAAAATATCTAACAATATATATATATATATATATATATATATATTGTTAGATATTTAGTTTCATCATTCAGGACAATGTAGAGGAACATTTGCCATTAAAGAGGCAATTGTTTAGCTAGTTATCTACTCAGACATTATTTTAAAATAGGATGCTAAGATGGAAGCTAATTTTACCTTTAAATCCCATGCAGTTCTTCTGTATAAAATTAATAAAAAAACTAAAAAATGTTTAACACATAGGTATATTTATAGATTTCTGTCGTATGATTAATGAGTTTATAAATTTTACCTGAAATTCTTCATTTTTATAGATTTTTATTGGAAATATTCTATCACTGTTGCTTAGAAACTGTAGTGCTGATGATATTTTGGAAAATTTATAAGTCTATAGTGACAAAAATGATGATGCTTTTCTTTTTAATTTTTAGAGAAATATTTCAGAGTATTAAAATAGCTAATTACATTACTTAATGATTAAAATAAAATAACTACACATTATTGTTTTACAAATAAGTTACTTATATTTTAAAATATTAAATTAAATGATTTTTTCTTTTCATTTGATTTTGATTTTTTTTAAAGTTCCCATTATACTTAATGATAAATCCAATTATTACTCTAATAATAAATTTATTAAGCATTTTATGATGATATCTTTTAATTTTAAATATATTTAACCATATAAAACTTTCATGCATGTTTACACATGTATTTGAATATTAAGCTAACAATTTTATATTATTATTAAGTTTGGTTCAAATAGTCTAACTGAAATAATAAAGTTACAATTCAACCAAAAAATTTTTAAATGTGTTATTCCTATGGTTTTATTCTGTCTATTATTCTTTCAAACTTAAGATTACATGTGTGTGTAAAAAAAAAAATACAACTCATTATTGTTTCTAATGAATGAGTTATCCCATTTAAATGTTAACCATATAATTCTGGAATACACAATATTTTATTTATCTTAATTATTCATCTAAATATCTCCAACTGCTTCACTTATTAATACAATAAACGTTTAATCATCTTTACAAAATATCAACTTTTTATCTAAGTTTATATCTATATTTTTTATTACACAAAACGACATTTTTAAACTATAAAGTAAATATATACGTTTATTACAAATATAGCATAGGCCTTAAACATCGTGCATTATAGGTTCCTCATATTCCATATGAAGTTGCTAGAAATATTCATTACCTTCTATTTGATTCTGATTTGGAAAAAAATCCTTATGGAGGTTAAAAAAATTTTTAAACATATTTTTTGCAAGTTGCTTATCTGGGAAAGATCATTTTAGTTTTGGCCCCTAATACTTTCTTATGAGTGGTTTGCACTCCATTAGCAGGATAATTAATGGCATCATCAGTTTTTTCATTGGTTCCTAATTTTTCATAATATTTGAATTTGGAATATTATAAGAAAGTCATATATCTAAATGACAATGTTTGCTCTTATTACATATTTTATGCCTTAATGGATTTTTCAAATAATATTTTTTTTATATTAGATATAGAGGATGATTCTTTATGTTGTTTGAATTTATATTCTTAAATTTTTTCATTAATTTCTAATACTACCAAAATTTCAGAAACTTCAGTTGCATACATATCAACACTAATAAGGGTTTCTTCAATGTGCCTAGACAGATTATGTTGAATTATTCTCACTATTTAGTGTTTGGACAGAGGAAATGTTGTTATAGAGTTTTAATTTCACAGTCTGGCTTCTAAAAAATTGTGTATAGCTTCCTTTACTAAAATTATATTTTTCTCAAGATACTTAAAACTTGATATTATCTTGTTGATCATTGTTCCAGAAGCTTGTCATTGTGAGGTGTTTAAAATCCCCATAGATATTTGGTTTGTCAAAAAGGGATTACCACCAATTTTGGCTGAAGCATATAAATAATTACTGGCAACAGTTATTTTTTCTTGTTCATTTAGTCCACTTAATCCAAATAACTTGTAAAATACTTAACCATAATTCATGATATTCTCCATGAAACACTTTAATTTGGATAAATTTTAAAACTGTGGGTTTTTTTATTTGGGTATGCTCCTCAGGGTCTTGAATATGTTCTGGATAATGTTTATTATACAGATGTGCATATTCATCTTTAATTTGACTAGGGTAGATTTTATTATATTCAATGTATAAAGAATCTATTATATATTTATCAGTTTCATCATTAAAGCTACTCTTAATATTAGTGTTTACTTTATTTATAGTTCTATCACCAACTAATAATGTGTAACTTATATTTATCTTTTTATTTAGTTCTTGAACTTAAACATTTATTTTTATTTGATTGATCAATTCATCCCAATACTTTTTTTGATTTTCTACATAGCTTTCTTTATTGCTTATATTCTATTTCTTTTTTGAAGATTTCTAGTTCTTCAGTTATATTTTAATTGCTTTTGAGATAATATATTAAATCATCTATGTTCTTTATTACTAAGAAAGATATAGCTAATTGCTTTTACTTATTTATTTTATTTATTCGGGCCAGATTTTAGATTTTTACATTCATTACTTTCATTATTTTTTTAATTTCTTCATACCCCCTCTGAATTTAGCTTGGAATATGAGATTTTCTTTTAATTCTATTTTAAATCTATTTATTATTTTCTCTATTGTCATTTTTACATTGTCTAATTCTACTTTAGTTTTAATTTGTAAGTCTTTACTCATTTGCTTTATTCTATTTTGAAATCATTTTGATATATTTTTATTTTTTCCTCCCAAATTTTATGGTTTTCCTTTACTTGAATTCATCAATAAATTTATTAGATTGTAATTCTATATTATGTAATCTAATATTTACTACTTTGAATTGATTTTCTATTCATAACTAGATTTATCAAACTTCTAAGATTCAAAGACAAGATTACAAATCTAAATAATAAGATTATATATATATATATATATATATATATATATATATATATATATATATATATCTTATATATATATGTATGTAATTACTTAAATAATAAGTAATAACATGAAAGACTAAAAACCTTTGGCATAGGCACTTTAAAAATGCTTATGTGTCAGCCAATCAGATGTAACAATGATTGCATATAGAACTCTTAATTCTAAAACACAAGCAAGAATTATAAGAAAAAGATGGGACCTTTAAATATGCTTATGTGACAGCCAATCAGATGTAACAATGACTGCACATGGAACTCTTAATTCTAAAACACAAGCCAGAACTGTAAGAAAAAAAATGAGTCTCAAGCCAGAACTATAAGAAAAAGGTGGGTCCATCTTTTTTTTATAGTTCTGGCTTGTGTTTTAGAATTAAGTGTTCAATATGCAATCAATGTTACATCTGATTGGCTGTCACATAAGCATTTTTAAAGCGCATCTGCTGAAGGTTTTTAGCCTTTCATGTTATTACTATCAACTGTCTGTGCTTATTAAATAATAAGTGTAATAATGTTCAAGACATATATATATAGAAACTATTTGTTGATTAAATGGCTACAAATTTAGGCATGAGAAATAATAATAATAATAATAATAATAATAATAATAATTATTATTATTATTATTATTATTATTATTATTATTATTATTATTATTATTATTATTATTATTATTATTATTATTATTATTATGTTTCAAAGAAAATAACTTTATTGATGACCATAGGGTTACATTTGCCATAAGACACTTCGTATACATATATTTACATTGCTAGTGAGTAAACCAAGTTTAAGTTTGTATTTGTGATGTACAAAAAAAAATTAAATTAGGAGGGAAAGATATTTAAACATTGTTAAGGGGAGTGAAAAATACATATGTATATGTTATGTTTGTGAGCGCTGCTTGCTGTAATCAGAGTTTTCAAAAGTCTTGGGTTATCATTGTTCAATTTGCAAAACTTCAACTTGTATGTATATTGCAGTTCTGTGTTTAGTTTGCTTTCCAGTATTTGAGTTCTGATTTTTGTTGTTCCTGTCCTCTATATTAATCATATTCAATCAAAGACGGCATTCTGTTTTTTATTTATAGATACTTGCCACATTTATTTTTTATTTTTTTAAATATTTGGTTGATGGCATAGATTGTTGGTTATTGGGAGCCATCTTAGAGGTTTGATTGTTGTGTTATCAGTGACCAGGTTGCTGCGTAGATGTCTGGGTGTGCAATTTTATTGTCTCTGGCTCGTAGTTTTGCCAGTTTGATATTGAAAGTTGATGGATGTCACCTTGTGTTGTTACCTAAAGTGAATGTGCATCTAGTGCACCAGTATGCATAAAGCACAAAAGTGGCTGCACGGACTGATGGAATAGAGCCTTTGCAATATGCATTAAAGATTGTTTGAAGGGTTGTGTTAGATTGTCTATATGCTCCTATCATAATAAATCGAATTCTGTCTAGTGCCGGACAAAGATTGAATAGATGTTCCTGGGTTTCTTCAGCCCTGTGACACAAAGGACAAAAAGGATCAATGTTAGTGTATAGTCTCCTATATCTCAGAAAATATGTCGTGGGCAGTGCATGTAGGTTTAGTCTCAGCAAAAAATCAAAATATTTTGGTTCCAGGGACCATTTTTTAAACTTACGGAGTAATTGTAGATTATTGATTTTCAGCATTGTCAGATTGGTATCATGGCTTGGATTTGGATGTATTAATGAATAAATTTGCCAGTATGAGTGCTTGTATATTGTCTGAAGAGATATCTGTGGGGCTGTGCTTTTTAAATGATTGATCATTGATGCTAGTTGGTCATAGGCAGGGGGTGGTCTATCTGTTGGAGTTATTTGAAGTAGGCATTCAAGCATTGGAAAGTGTTTGACTGTAGATGCTATTAATTTTGTGGCCTTCTGTAGATGGAAAATATAAATACTGTGAAGTCCTAGTCCTTTGTGAATAGGTGGTCTGGTAAGTTGTTTTGCAGATATTGACACAGTCTTCCGCTGCCACAAGAGCTTATTACATAGAGAAGAGATTTTGTTAATAAAACCTTTAGAAAAGGAGATAATGGGTGAGTAATAGGTGATTTTTGTTATCGCTAGCTGGTTAAATAGCTGGATCTTAGAGTATATTGAAAGATATGCCTTTGAGAGTGAAATGGTAATTCATTCTGTTTCTTCTTTGAGTTTATTCTGGATCTTGACCCTCATTGCACTTGCACTTATATAAAAGGGAAATCCCAAGAAAGCAGATGGTTTTCCCCCATACATGCCTGTGCACTGCTTTGCATTATAAAGAGACCAAAGTGCAGTCTTATTTAGATTGACCCTGAGTTTGTGTGTGGCTGCAAATTCTTGTAGTATTGTATGCAAGGCTGGTAGGCGTTTTTTTATATGTGAGGAATGCAGTTATATCATCTATATAAGCAATACATGTTACCTGCTGTGATGTGTTTGGTATTTGGATGCCAATGAATGTTTGCTGGATTTTTACTAATAAAGGGTTGATGTAAAAGGTGAAAAGTAAAGCACTCAGGGGGGATCCTTGTGAGATCGATTGTGTTGGAGTAAAAGATTCAGAATTTTTGCCACTGAGTGTAATATGTATATCCCGATTTAACAACAAGTTGGTTATAACATATAAAAGAGTGCAAGGTATTTCAGTGGCAGCCAACATTTTAATTAATATCTCGATTGCTACAGAATCAAAAGCTGACTCAATGTCTATTTGAACTGCAACTGGGCTGTATTTTTTCCGGCCTCGCACCGACCCCAATACAGCTTTGGAAAAAAGTACTGCCTGTCCTGTAGATGATTGCTTTCTTGCAAACTGATATGGTGAAATCAATGGGAGAAGATATGGCTCAATCCTGTCTTTAATAACTTTCTCAATGATCTTGATGGCTATTGGGCACATGAAGATAGGCCTAATATTATTAAGGGTGGTTATTGGAGCTGGTTTCTTATTAAATAGTACTATTGCAATTGGATAAAGATTTTCAATGTTGTATATTTTTTGTGAGAGATAGTTTGCAAGATTACATAATACTTGAGTAGTTGTATGTAAACGTATACTATAAATGTAAATGTACTTGGACAAACTCAAAATATATAATCATAAACATATATATATATATAACTAATGACAAGTGATAACAAAACAGAGATGAACAAAAAGTCAATATTCATATTTTTTACTCATGAAAATTTTGTTTACTTATATATACACATATATATATATATCGATACGTAAATAAATAAACTGATTGATAAAGAGACAGACCAGTTGATAGTGAATCTGTGGATAAATGAAGGGATGGATAGTAGACAGGTCAATTAATAAAGAGATTAATTAAGTAAATTGATAAACGTTTAAATGATTGAAAATATAGATAGATAGATAGATAGATAGATAGATAGATAGATAGATAGATAGATAGATAGATAGATAGATAGATAGATAGATAGATAGATAAATAGATAGATAGATAGATAGATAGATAGATAGATAGATAGATAGATAGATAGATAGATAGATAGATAGATAGATAGATAGATAGATAGATAGATAGATAGATAGATAGATAGATTATTTGTTTATTCAAAGCTTTTTTAATTAAAAGATGTTTGTAGATATTTTGAAAAGGCAACTACATATGTATGTCTGAAAGCTATTTTGACTATCTGCACTTAAATCTTCTTGAAAAAGATATTGATTTGCTGTATTTCTCCACTGTATATTTTAAAATTAACAGGAACTTTCTTATTCAAATATATAATAGTAGTCCTATAACAATAAATAGCTGACATTTTACTGTGACTGCAATGCATCTTTAGGGCTTAAACTCTCTTACAACATAAAAAAATTTAAGTTCTGAGTAAGATGTATTTATTGCATTAAAGTAAAAAATCTACAAAATTTATATTATTTCAGGGCTAAAATTTACTCATCTTAATGATAAGAAACTAAGAAAGTCATGAAACATCAGCTATTTCTCATTCTAAATTTGTAGGATTGCTATTATGACTTTAGATAAATATTTGTTATCAGTTTCAGAATAAACATACTATTGTTTTTTTTTTCAGGAGAGTTTAAATGTAAACGATGGATATTCGTAATAAAATAGTTTTCAGTTATATATATGCAAACACAAATATAATGCATACATTATTTTAATTTTGAAAATTTGTTTTTATTGTCAATATATAAATGATGTATAAAAATAATTTTTCATATTTTATTGATTATTATATCTAAAAACTGATAATATATATTTTTGAATTATATATATTTATTTTTCATGCAGTAAAAATGTATTGCTTAATTACGCTTTATGTTTGATCTGTGCCAGATATTATTGTTTAAACAATCAAATGCATAAATGAATTTTATACTTGACGTACTTAATATTATTTATTTTGAGTTTACTTCTAATAAGTTATTATAGTAATTAAATAATTATTTTTTATTAATATTGATTTTCCTTTTTTAATTTGTTTGCTTTCTTTCTTTTAAATTTCTTTAAATAAACAATTTTCAAAAAATTAAATTGAAAAGCATCTAGTAGGCATTTTAGAAAAAAAGTTAAAGAAAAGAATGAATAAATAAGTCTGATAAACAACAATAAAAAATTTCTTAAATTAAAGAATTAAATAATGTAATTAATATAAAATACAAAATAAAATAAAAAACAATATAATTTACTTGAATAATCACATAAACAAGCATTTATCGTGAAATTGAAACTAAATATAAGCATAGCTTTGAATTATATTGACCAAACAAATGAAGATTTTTAATCATTATTTAGTCATGTGATATTGTTTATCTAGTTGACTTATCTTTTATTCAATGACCTCATATTAGTTAACTATAGTTTATAGATTTCTATTGGTGAAAACAGAAGTTTAAAAATCTGGTTATTTGAAAAGTAACTTGGAAGACATTGATATGGATCTTTCCAATGTGTGTATGCAGTTAAAGGTTACTATATGATAGTGATTCATTAATTATAAATATGGACGTGGCCCATGGTTAAAATGGATTGAAAGGTTTTAAAAAATGTAATTATCATAAATTTGCATAATAAAATATTAGAGGGATATTTGAAATTTATTCTTTTATAGTTTATATCTAAGATTACTAAGATTAATTGTAGTGCGATAATTTTTAATTTAAAAAGAATGATTAATAATAATTTATATGAATGTTGAAATAAATTGCTGTAAATAACGTAAATAATCATGAGAAAGTAAGCAATTACAGCTTCATTTTGCTTTCTAATATGCCATTTTAATTTCTAATGAGTCAACTGGAATAGATAATATTATTTGTATGATTATACATACATCTAAAATCAATATTTTTCAGCTACTGAATGAGTGAAAATAAGATTGTTAACCAATTTTATGTATCAGTGGACTAGGCTTATAAACATATCTCCAATCACCCTAAACAATGGTTAAGTGTTAATACTTTAATGTATATATATATATAATTATTCAAAACAATATAATTAATACAGTAAAACGAGTACAAAAATCAAGACAAGAGAATGGTAGAAATGATGACGTATCACCATCAGTATTTTTTGATCATAATGTAACATGTAATTATGGTTTAAGTTTTGATTTTAATAAAGTTAAGATTTTGCATATTGAAAGAAATAATAATAAATGCAAAATTAAAGAAGCTATGTTAATAAAAAGTGAAAAGCAACATTTGATAAATAGACAGGCTGCCAATATAAAAATTAATGAATTGTGGGAAAATTGATGTATGACATATTACTTTTTGTTTACATTTGTAATGGTTTTTTCTAATACAATTTGAATCTAGTTGATAACGACTACATAGATAGTTGAAAGTACTTCTATTAAATTGTGGTATATATTTGTTTTTTTAAAATATTGTTTTACTGTATTAATTATTGTATTGTTTTGAATAATTATATATATTTTATTATAATTGGAATACAGACATTGATTAATATATATATGTTAAAACGAAGATTTGCACGGGTTAAATATATAAAATACATAACCCGCAAAATATGTATTTTATATATATATAGTATTTTGTTTCTACTAATAAAATTGAAAAATACAGTAATTTAATAACCTGGTTTACTAATGAAAAGCTAATTCAAAATTGATAAGCTATCTTTTTATAATCTACTAAATGGGGAAAAAAGTGGCAAAGCAAAATAATACATCAGCTTTATATTTATAACAGAAGCACATTATTTAGCAGTAGGTTATAAATAAATACTAAAAATGTTAATTGTGTAGTAGTTGCATCATAACTCCACAGAGAAATATCCATATATTTTTTTTAAAAAAATTGATTCTAAAAACAATTTTAATTGTAATATATGACAATGGAAACAGATCTTAAGTTTTAGTACAAATTCAATCTAAAGTACCACTAACCAATGTTATGCCTTAGTCACTTATTACAAAAAATTATCTTTAGTTTTATGCAATTAAAAATAAGATTTAAGTCTTTGAAAAATATTTCTGATACTGTTACATCTTTGCTTATAGATATTTCTATTACTGAGATAGATCATTTTTGTGATGATAACGCAGACTCATCAGTATAGAATATGTTTGCATTTTATAGAATCATTAGTTGCTAGAACTGAACTTGTATGACTGCCAAATTAGTTTGTCAAAGACTTGAATTTTTTATAGAGTTTATGCTTATAAGAATTTTAGAGGCATTTAAAATAAAACTATTTTTTATACAAAGTCAAGTATTTTATTTATTATCAATTTTTTTTTATATGGATGTTTAATTTAAAATTTGTTCACATTAACATTAAATGACTATCCATCTATAGATATATTTTTGCAAAGGTTATTATTTAACATACCCATTTTGGGAATTGATAATTATTATTTTGAATAATAAAGTTAGAATACTATTAGGTTTATTCAAATTTATATTTTTTCTTTTATATATTTTTTGAATCATTTTTATCTGCCACAAGTTGATTTGAATACTAAAATATTTACAAACATTGCAAATAGAATATCCCCTCATAAAAACTTTTTTGGTTTAATATAATAAATAGCAAATTCATAAATATCTATAGATTTTTGACACATCATCTAATTTGGGTTAAAAAATACATGATAAGTGCACCCAATAGTTTTGGTTTAATAATTATTACATTGTCTCTGTCAATACAAAGATTAAAATGCTTGACCTATTTTGGCAAATTTATTGATTGTAATAATTTATATAGATGTATTTTGCTTATACTGAATCTGTATAAAAGAGTGGGTTATGTTTAAATAAATTAATAAAGTTATGTGTTTACATGGCAAAATATATACCTTTTGTTTTAATTTATCATAATAATTACTTTTGTTAGACAAACTGATTTTAGAATTTATTACTCATTCTTGTATTGATGAATAAATTGTTTTCAAAATTCTCAAGAGAAGTGCCCCTATGCAGCTTTCTTATGTCTCCATTTCAAGATATCAATTATATAAATTTCAATCATCTTTTATTGGATTTTAATATGAGATAAAGTAGTTATAATATTATACATTTCAAGAGCATTAATACACTTTTTATTATTAAAGTTGAATTTTTGTTAATTTCTCTTAATTTAATGCTTTTTGCATATTTTATTGACATTTCCCCCTTTTTAAGCTCAACTATTTTTTTAGAAATTTCTTGCCACATATTTTTTCTTCACTATTTTCAAATACAGAAATTGTGATTCAAACATTCCACCCAAGACTTAAATTTAGATGTAAAATTACATGTTCTCACTGATCAAAGAAAAGAAATGCTGTTATTATAATATTGCTTTTTTATACATACATTTATATAAAATCTGATGTTCTTTTAATTATTAGGAAACAAAAAATAATATTTTATATCAAATTATATGTTATTGCAATGCCACTTATACTGAAAAATCAAAATATAATGTTTTCAATAATTAAAATAACATTAACTTTCATATAAACTTTAAAAAGTAAAAAAAAAAATTAATGATGCAATAAGGTTTTTTTTAATAATGAGAGAACTTGTAATTTTAATTTTAATCTGAAAAGTGTTATAAAAATTTATGAGGAAAGAAATCATAATAAAAGCAAAATTAAGAAGTAATTTTAATAAATAAAAAGTTGTTTTTTAAATTATAGACTAAGTAAAAGTATTAAAATTCTTCAACTATAAGATATTCCATGAAGATATTTATTTCTAGCAAGTTTACATTTTTTTAGTTGTTGAGAGTCATTATAATAATAATGAATGAACTTCTGAAATTTTACAATAGTTATATTGTTAGTATTTAGCATTTATATCATAGTAATATATATATATATATATATATATATATATAAAATAATTCCAATGATTTTAATGTCAATTACTAAAAAATTTTAAAATTAATATTATATTATTTATATTATAACTATATTATAGTAAAATTAATGTAATATAATTAATAATAAGTATGTAATTGAATTATCTTTCTATATTTTCTAAATTATTTTCAAAATTTTATATAATCATTTTAAATAATATAGTAGCAAATTTATTAAGACAATAAAAATAGACTAAACACAAATTTTTATTTGAATATTTTAGTATAAGCACCAGTTTAAATTAATACAAATAATTAAAATATTTAAATAGTATATTATAGAACTGGATGGAATTGTCACACATTATAATAAAAAATAAGTATTATACATCTTTATTAATTATTGTTTCAAAATTATTTAGAAGTAGTTAAATTGTAATAGATAATAATTAATTTAAAAATAATAATAGTTAATATTTAAGTCTATTACATCACGATTTTAAAATTTTAGAAATCTATAAACCAAATAAGATTGACCAATAAAAAGATAATCTTGGCAGACAACAAAAATCGCAATTAATTGTATAAACAGAGAACAAAAATGTGTTACAGACAGAGTAAAATTTTAGCTCTTTAAAATTTCTTTCTTTCTTCAATTTATTAGTCAATTTTATTATAACTTTAATAATATCTTTGAAAGAAACTAACTGACAATTTAAAATCTTCCGAAGAAAATCTAAGAATAAATTTTTGAAAAAGTTCTCATAATAATGTTTCACTAACTCCACAGTAACCTGCCAGTGGATTCTATCAAAATATAATCTGAATTTTCAATAAAAATGGATAGATTCTTAAAACCAAGTTATAAATTTTATAATATTCAAAAAATGTTAATGTTGTTCATTGATATAGTTGGTGTAGCATATTACTATGAAAACTGCTTTTGTGCGTATAAAATTAATGAAAGGATATTGTGCGCAAAGTTAATGAATATAATCGGAAATAAAAATAAATATTATTCGTATAAGAATAAATGGACAAAAAGAATTTTTATGAATTGCTTTCTTTAAGATGACCTGAGCAAATACTCTAGAAATAGTTAAAGATCGAAAATGTTGTATATAAATTAATAATGAATGAAAGTGAAATTACCAAGGAAAATACTTGCCTGAAGAAGAGAAAAAAATATTTTACAGCGAAATAAATATAAAATATTGGATCCATGGAAAAAACGCAATTGGTACCATAATGATTAAATACTCATAGTTCTGCTAGAAATAAAGATGCATCCACGCGCCGAGGTAATATTCGCCCAAACATTAAAAACTTTGTGGGATAACTAAATAAATGTTTTTTTTTATAATTTTGAATTAAACATTGAAACTAAAGATCGTCTAAACAGTTTACTAAATGAACTAATTTATTTAAAACTTTAATAATCAGAAAGGAGAACATTTGGACAGAAGAAGAAATAATAAATATTATGGGAGTAACCAAGATTTACCGCCAGAAAATATGTGATTATGGTTTAAATTATTTTCTTTATTAATCTAAGTTAAACATTAAGTTTGAGATAGTGATAGGGAAACAAATACATTAATTTGCAATATAACATTATATAAAATAATATGTTTTTTTTTTGATTTTGAATGTTCAAATAAAATTGTATGTGTGTGGAAATTTTGTATGTTTGCGATGCTCAAGGAGAAAGAAACCTACTACGAACTCTAATAGGAAGGTAAAGATTATTTTGGTACATTTTATGGTTATTAATGATATAATGTATGTTTTATTTATTTAGATCAGCTGTGAATCGAATGAATGTAATGCAAAGTTTTATTGTTATAATTATTGTAAAACACATTTTGAAAAAAAACAACACTCTAAACACTTTGAGATGTAATTAGATTTTTTAATAATATGCATACGATAATCATTTAATGTGTTATTAATATAGTTCAATATAACTGATGGTTATGTCATATTTTCTGTTAATTTTTCCGATTAGGATATTTAAGTGTTATTTTAACAAAACGTAGATGTCGAACCTACAGTGTAATAAAGCAAGACAAATTGTTCTTATGGAATAGGGAAATGTTTTATATTAGTGAATTTTGTTTATTGTTTTAAAAGGTAGTTAGTTTTATCGATGTTGAATACAGTAAAAATCCTGAGAGATAGTTTTGGGTAGTGACTTGGTAGTATGTGGAGATTCGGAAACCAAGAGGATGTATTAAAAAACTAGGATGCTACAGGGAATGAAATAATAAGTAGTTTTAGATGGTAATCAGCATAGTTAACAAAGCCCTATGACTGTTACACATGTTGTCATGGACAGTGGTATTTTATATTTCTTGTGAATCTTATTAGATGTTTGGTAAAGCTGAATAAATAGCTGCCACATCATGCTTATCGCCAGGGTTATCAGACAATGAATGTCAGCCCTATTCACACTGTTCCATACATTTTGAAGTATATAGTTTGATAAGTTATCTATCTATCTTACCAATATACTATACATCTTTTGCTATCTTTATCTGTATTTCTTGCAACTACATCGTTATTTGATAAGTCTATTGAAAAGAAACAATAGATATTTTAGAATGTATGTCATGCTGTTAATTGAAATAAGAATAGTTCAGTAGTAATGAAGAGTAGAGTATGATTATTGAAAGAGAGATGCAGATATCCTAAGAAAGGAAGGAGTCAGAGAATTATTTTAATTTTAAGAAATGAACTATAATTTGATAAAAATATACCCAAATAGAAATATACAAAAATATTAAAAATGATTTAACGTTTTCTTATTGTTGATTATATTTAAAAAATATAAGTATTGCATATTTAAAGAATATAATAACAGTCGATAATTATAGTATATGTGAAACTAAAACAGGTGATAATTAAACCCGTGTTATGGCATTATACATGAATATGGCTTAGGGAATAAATGTATTAGAGTTTACGAGCATTAGATAACAAATGTAATAGGTAGTAATGATATTTGAACAATATGCAGAGTGACTTATATAGAGTTACAAGAAAATGTAATTTTTTTTAAAGAGGGAAAACCATATTGATTGTAAATTTATAATGTTTATAAATGATGTTTATCCACATATATAATTTATAATACGGTAACTTTAAGATTAAAAGGTAAAGAATAGTATTACCCATAAAGTAGTTAAAATAAGTAATATAATAAACCTAATGAGAAATAAATAAATAACTTATAAAAGGTATAATAATTTAAATTAACTATAAAAAAACTAAAAATTATAATTCAACTATTGTAGTGTTAAAAGAAAAGAGGATATCCCTTGTAAATAAATGTAAATAGATTTGTTTGTTTTATCTAATTTTGATTGTTGTTAATAAATTAAATTGTTTATTAAAACTTGGTCTGAGTTTGTTTTATATCATTGCATGAATTCACAGGGTATGTTTACAGTCATTAAACTAAGTATATAATTGTTTGCACAAAATATAAATAGAGAGTATATTTAATCTTAAATATTTATTGATGTTTTGTAATTGAATAATTATAAAATTGCATTGCGTTACTGGTCATAAATCCATTGTCATGGTAATTTGCTAAATTGTATGCTATTAGTTGCCACTTGCTTCATTTATCAGATTATCTAAACATGCCCTTACTATTTATTTTATTACTAAAGATAAAAAGGAGGATATTAGATTATTAACTAATTTATTACTGTTATAATTTGCGATAAAAGAAGCTGTACTAGTTAGATTAAACAATGAAGATTGTGATTATTATTGTTGTTGTTTTATTATTAATCTAATTTTAGAGTAGTAAATTATGACACAAAATCCCTTATCATATTTTGCTACCTTATTTTAATTTAACCTTGAATAAATTTAAGAACCTGAGATTATTTCATTTGAGCTAGATAATTACTATTATTGTTATTATAGATAAAAGATTAATACTTTAATTGTTAAATGAGTCTTAGTGATTAGAAGTTGCAGAAGTCATAAGAATGCTATATAGTTATTATATGTAATAGTAGTATAAGGGGGAATTGTGTTCTTATGCCATTGAGGTGGTATCCTATGGGATATTATTTCAATGTAATCTACTTTGTCACCCTTTATTTCCACTTCTAGTCTCATGAATTCTCAAATAGTTATTTGAGTTAGTCTAAAACAGAACATAAGTTAATTTTAAGAAACCTGAGCTAGTAAAGCATTTAATTGAATATCTCATTAATTATTAGAGCTAGAATCCGGTGAGGCAATTTTCACTATGTTATATTTATTTTGGGGGAAGTGGAGTACACATATACACGTAATTACACATAGGGTGAGAGGGTAGATTGTGGTGTAGCGTGGTGGGCTCGAGGTGTACGTAGTTACACAACATAAGTTAAGGGCAGATTATCGTGGCCCAACTTTAGGGGCCCGATACTGTATAGAGAGGTCATAATATATATATATGTGTGTGTGTTTAAAGATTTTTGTTCCAAAATCATGTTACATAACCATGAGTATGCAATAACATTTGATAATTGTTATATTTTCCTGCTTGATATCTCCATAGCACAATTTATTATACATGTCAATTTTAGTACTACATCATAAATATTAATAAACTCTTTTTTTAATATAGTAAAGTGAATTTTTCATTGACAGTTTTTATCAGTTGCCAAAATCAAATAGAGTTAGTTACAAAAAAGAAGATCTAGAGCATAGTTTATTTGGTTATAAATATAGTTTTAATTAGACAATAAAAATAATTTAAGGGTCAATTTATTACACATTGGAACATCTACATATACAAACACATTAAATTATTTGTGTGTGAATATTTGAATTTTTGTGAAAGTAAAATTTTTCAACATCAATTTGCTCAACAAAAAGTTTAAAGTTTCAATTCCAATTTAACTAATAAAAAGTTTAAATTTAGTTCTAAAAAAATCTTTTAAATAATTTTTTTAATAATTATTTAAATAAAGATTATGTTTACTTATCAGATTTGCTTCAATTAAACTTAAAAAAAACAACAAGATAATTTAATTGGATTTAAAACTAGTTTGTAAGTGGACTTGATAAATAATCTAGGTTTGTTTTTCATTTTTTTATAAATAAAAAAAAATGACAGAAAGTTATTATATGAGAGCAATTATCCTCCTTCCAACTCTTGAGATAGTCTGATAGTGTTCAAGTATATTAGATTATTTTTCTTAGATTACTTTCTACAACAGAGATATCTTAGAAAAAAGAATTCATATTACAAAAACTGTGATGTACCAACAAAATTTTAATGCACACTAAAATAAATAATTAAAGAAATGAGTAAATAAGTAAAAAACCCAGGAACTTTTTTCTTTGGATTGTCTTAACTCTAAATTAATATCCTGGGCACTACTTTTCATATTTATCTATTAATAATTTTCAATTCAGCTAAAAAAATTTGTCAAAATAAAAACAATTATACAATGTGACTTTTATCAATTATGATACTTTGCAAAAGAAATATCAAATTGTCAACAATATTTAAAATACTTTGGAATTTAGAGACAATTTATATGAGTATTCAAAGATTGTCTGGAAAATTTATTCACACAATCATAAGCTATACAACAAAATTTGTAAGTTAATTGTTTGTTTATAAATTTTATACAGACCTTTACTAAAACTTTAGAAAGAAAAAAATAACCAAAAATTAATCATTTAATGATATAGCAGTATGCTATACATAAAATTTGTTATTAATTTTGTTAAAAAAAAAGTGTATATAACTTGCATTTTCTTTTGTTATGGTCAAAATATATTTTAAAATGCTAAGAAAGATGCACCAAGATAAAAAAAGAAAAAGAATTTTAATCCAATGGTACTGTACAATTAGTTAAATGTGGCCAAAAAAAATTTTAGTCTTGATAAGAAGAAAAAAATTTAAATGTGTTTCTATAAGTTCCTTAGGCAAAAATATAATGCATTATATGTTAATTTTATTAATCTTCAATTTGTTTGGATGAGTATGAATATGTTTTTATAGAGGAAAAAATAAATTGAAAGGATTTAAATAAAATGAACTTTCTGAATAATAAATAAGGTGATTGATGTCAAAATAAAAGATTTAACTTTTATAGGAATATTAATTAAACATTAGTTAGGATGGAATAGATTTAAAACAGGCAAAGAATTCCTATAACATTGGTGCAATAATAAGTGTGTTATAATGCAAAATTAAATTCATGTTTTTTTGTAAAATATTATAAATGATTAGTTTTGAATAGTTATATTGATATTTGAAATATCAAGCTGCTTTTGACATGTTTTATTAAAATTCAATATGGTTAAAGAGAAAGTAAATGTTGAACAATGAGAATTTATTTTGATAATAATAACAATAATTTATAGTTTATAACCTGTATTGTGTACAAGTTGGATTAATTATAGTTGATACTAGCACAATAATTTAAAGAATTAAATGCAGAAATATATGTGTTCATACTATGGGATAATATTGAGTAAAACAGGCCAAATTCTCCATACAGTAGTGCCACTCAGTGCAAACCAGAGTGACCAATGGTTGCAAGAAAGCTTGTGTGTAATAACAATTATGAGCAAGCATAAGAAATGGTGATCATGTGATAATATTGATTAGAATATAATTATTAATCATTCATTGTCAATAAATGTATGAGTTAAGAGCAGAATTGACTGGGATTTTTTTTTACATTTTTATGATCAGTTAACATAGTCTTGTGTCGTTTGCCCTACTTAGATGTTAGAGTTAAAGTTATAAATATAGTATTAATAATTTTAAAAATTATATTTTGCTGTAATCAATTAATATAACCTTGTTATACATTCTCATAAATATGATATGAGTTTTATTTTGTATGGCTTGCATATATTTGATTATATGTGATAAACATGACCATAATTACTTTTTAATAATTTTATTAATTAATTCTATGTCAAAGTATTTCAATTTTGAAATCTTTCAATTGTATTATGATGCAGTATGGGAAATACTGGTAAGATAATAATCTGATATGACTGATTATAAGAATTAAGAAAATTAAAGTTGTGATTAAAAAATTATACCAGAAATGAAAGAATTTGTAAGTATAAGGGAGAAAAATCTCTTCCAAAACATTAGCTCCAAACTCTGAACATTATTAGTTACATTAGATTCAGAAAGATAATTATTGTTAGAATAAATGAATTTAATTGTTAAACTAAAAAAAAAAATATTCAAGGAAAAAAATAATTGAGGCAATATGAAATAAAGTCAAGTTTATTTTGAAAATATGTGTTAAGAACAAATAATATGTTTGTGAAATGGATACAATGAAAAACATAACTCTTTGAAATGTTGATGTATTCTGTATATAAATTCAAAGGGTAAGATAATGACACATCAAGTGATAGCATCATTATACATACTGTATACATAAATAATTATACTGATGTATTTGTTACACTAATATTTTCTTTTGTAAATTTTAGTAGTATTTTCATTCAATGTATAAGTTAAAAAGTTTTGTGATTCCCCGACTTAAGCTGGAAATAATTATACTATGTAACAACATTGAAAAAGATGGGTATAAATGAATCAGAAAAAGATAAGCTTTTCAAGTCACTGATTAATAGTTTTATTTTGAGATAAATAATCATATTGCCTTTTGTTTGAGATACAAAGATACATTTTCAAAAATATTATGGTTTAAATGTAATAGCATTTACCTTCAGATATGAGAAATACCTGATTGGCATATAACCAAATTATCAAGAGTAGTGCTAATTATGGACAAAGACATCACTCGATGGCACCGTTATCATGCTAAAACTATAAAATATGAACATTTCCAGGCCATTGATTTTAATCATTTTGATGTGTTTTTTGTAATGCGAAAATAAAAAATATTAAAAAATCGTGTTTTTTAAACATTTTTTTATTATTAACATATACAAATTAAATGATAACAATAAATGTAAAATAAAATCAACAAATTACAATTTAATTTGTGTTTTTATTTTTGCTTTATTAGAAAATACAATTTTCTATCGGATATTTTTTTAGTGGGGTTACGCCTTCTTTTTTTGTTGTTGTTGTTTAAAAAATCATAATCGAAATAAGAAGTAAAATTTTTTAGTCTTCTTTTTAAATTTTAATTTTTATAGAGAAACTGATATTATTGTGTTACCACTATTTTTCACTTTCTTACTCTTCATTTTACATTTTAATTTTTACAGAGAAACAAATATTAGTATCATCTTACCACTATTTTTTACTTCAAATAGAATGACAACAAAAAGTAAAAGTTATTAGGGTTAGGTTTAGAGTTAGGTTTAGGGTTAGTTTTAGGTTTAGGGTTAGGGATAGTTTTAGGATTAGGCTTAGGGTTAGGGTTAGTTTTAGGGTTAGGGTTATGTTTAGGATTAGATTTAGGGTTAGGGTTCTGTTGTTTGTAATGCTAAAATAAAAAATATCAAAATTGTATTTTTGTAAACATTTTTTTTTATTAACATATATAAAATAAATGATAACAATAAACGTAAAATATATTCAACAAAGTATAATTTCATTCCTGTTTTTTTTTTTAAATTATTTGGTTTAAAAATCAGTAGTCAGAGAAAAGTAAGAAAGTAAGAGTTTTTTAAACAACAACAAATATATATATATATATATATATATATACATACATATATATATATAATGTCTTCTTTACTTATTAACCATGTTTATAATATGCTTTTTATGAAATTTTTAAAAAAAAGGTAGAATTGTACTTTTCTTACTGGATATTTATGTGTTACTGCTATTTTTTACTTCAAAAATAAACAGATGGTAGAATATTGTTTGTCTCATAGAATGTTACGAACAGTATGTTACTTGATGTGTTACCTAATTCCAACTCACTTTACACATATATCTTGTCAATATTTTGCCACTTAAAACTTCAATACAGTATGGTGTAAAGAGTTGGATAATTATTACTTAAGAAAATCGGAACATTTCAATACTTTAAAAAAAAAATTAAATCAAAACCACATTTCCATCCAATTCAAATACACACACCCTCTCATGAAGCCATAATAATTGTATCAACTGTTCGAATTCGCCAAATTTATTTGCTGTGATGCAACATACATGCTATACTGTAATGCAACATAGTGGCCTGCAATATAAAGCACAACAAAAAGTTGTATTATAGAAAACACAGGTTCGAACGTATCGGCCACGGAAACGGTATTTTTATGTGTTTTAGATGTAAATGGCACCATCAAGTGGCATCTTTGTCCATAAGACTAAAACCACTCAAGAGCTTCTAAAAATATTAGGTAAACATTAAACTTGCAACATCTCTCCAGCATTTAAGATTGTTTAAGTATATATAGTGGGTATTTTTATGTAATATTCTAAAAACAAATATCAACCACGATATATTTAGTCAATTACCAGTTAGAAATGTCAATGCTAGATGTAATCATGTGATCTAGTAATAATAATATTTGTTTCATTATATTAAATCAAAAATGGAATATGATTCAAACAAAAACTTTTACTATTACTAGATCCCATGTATTCAGTTTGCATTACCAGTTTTAATTAGTTAATACCTAGTTATATACTAACTGATATTTTAGTAGATTATTATATGGAAAAATTTATATTACATTTCAATATATATATATATATATATATATATATATATATATATATATATATATATATATATATATATATATATATATATATATATAAAAAACCAGTCAAAACATAGACAATCCTTATATCAACATGTATATAAATATTAAAGTGAATATTTTTTTCAAATAAAGGTAGTAAAATTAAATTTTGAATTAATTTATTGTATATATTTATTTGCTCATTGCTTGTATAACATTGTAAAATGTTTTAATTGCATCATACCAATTAGCCTCCAAGTAGTTGTTATTCAAGAATGTTAGAGTTATTCTGAATGAATATTATTATGAGAAAAATAGAAAATTGTATTGAAAAATATTATTACAATGTTGTTGTTACTAAGAAGAATGGATTCATTGATGAATTCAAATTACAATTTCACCCATAACACACACACAAACACATGCAAATATTATATATATATTGTAAATATCGATAAATCTATCCATATTTTAAAAATCATTTGTTGTTATTAAAAAAAAATCTCTTTGATTTGATGTTTATATATGAAGTATTATTATTGTTTATGGTTATTAGTTATAGTTATTGTTTGGAGTTATTATTTTATTTATTTGTTGATGGTATATCGTTGTGAATATTTAACTATTATTATTATTATTATTATTATTATTATTATTATTATTATTATTATTATTATTATTATTATTATTATTATTATTATTATTATTATTATTATTATTATTATTATTATTATTATTATTATTATTATTATTATTATTATTATTATTATTATTCTTAATGGTGAGATGTTTAATAGTAATACTTATATGTTCTAATTATTATAAATAAATAAAGATATATAAATTGTTGATTATAAAAAAAAAATATTTATTTGTGGTGATTATTAAAAAAATGTAATGTTATTATTTATGTCTATATATTGTACCAGGTCGAACTGCAGAAACCACTTACTTACACATATATAAGTTTTGGCCAGTTTCAAACACCTTCATAATACATTTATAATCTTATAAAGGTTACGTGAATGAACCGACACGTTCGAGCAAAATGGGAGATCTTATTGATAGCCTTAACTATCAACAATGGCCCATCTTGGCTGCTAGATTCAAATCCCTACTATCCAAATACTTTATTTGTTTTGGAAAAAACCCCGGGGTGCCAGCTAGTCTGAAGACTAATGTATTTGGGCAGTAGTCTCATAATCCAGCACCCGAAACATTCCCTAAAACTAGCTCAGTCTAATTTTAATTCAATACCAAAATTATACAAAATTAGTGGTGGAAAGAGTTAATAAAAGGTTGGTAAAAAGAATTGACTGACAAATAAAGTTTAAGTTTGAAGACATTTTATTTTAATGAACATTAATTGAGTTTAAAGATAATTTATTACCAAACATTAATTGACTAAATTTAAACATCTTTATAAATCTGATTTAACACATGCACATTTTTAAAGTAACATTTCTAAACTAGTTTAAATATTCTTGTAGATTTTAATAATAGAACACTGGTATTTATCTAATTTAACTAATAACACTGATATAATGATCACGCACATATTAATTCATATAGCATTCACAAATATAATAATAAAGCATTAATAGCATTTGAAATGTAAACACACATATCAATAGTTCATTTTATGTATGATAGAGTTCATATAATTTGAATCTTGAATATTTATAAATTACAGTGGTGGATACTATGTATAAATGATAATAAATAAATGTTTACCTAGGATTTTTGGAATGTGGATATTGCTTGTTGTTGGCTGCTTCTGCTGCTTCTGATGGATTATATCTAACCAGTTAGATTTGGATGTTTCTTGAAGAGATTTTGTGCGAATACATTGGTCTTATTTTTGAAGACAGTTGAATGTTTGATGGAGGATTTCTGAGTTGTTATTCAGATATTATTTCTCAGGCAGGTTTTGATGATCTTTTTGGACCAAAAAGGCTGAAGTATGAATGTATATTTCCAAAAGCTGCTCAACAATGCATTTTTGTTTCGTGATACATAATAGAAATTGCACAAGACTGTCACTGCAAACTAGACTGAATAAAAACTGAACTCCAATAAAAATCTAGCTATTTATATCTACAAAGTGTTTTTCTTTTAATATCCTCCGGCAAATGAGTGCTGTCAGAATTTCATTGATAACTAATTCTATGACAACGTGATTTTTGATTGATTGTTTAATTAGTAGTAGCTATTTCAAAACGTGTTGTTTTCATATCTTTAATTAGTAGCGCATCACTTTGTTTTTTAAAATATATTTTTCATTTATTTATAATATTTAATACTGATACATTTATTTTACATTTGCACACACATATATAATTTTACTCTACACATCAAAACTAGTTTTAATACTATTTTTTTTATTATTCAATTCGAATGAAAAGAGATTTGTATTTTGAAGCTTTTAATTTATAATAATAACACTCTTTAACTTTTATGAACTCTTAGTTATTGTTTTTTTATAAGAAAACTCCCCCTCCCCTCTTTTACTTAATTAATTGTAACTTTTATTTCAAAAACTATTAGACTTTTAACTTTACGTTTATGAAAACAAACTACATTTCGTTTAATAAAGAAACTTGAGATTTTTGTAATTTATTTATTGATTTGTTGATTCCTTACTTTAATAATTTTTTTAGATAAAATTATTTTAAATATATGTGCCAATTTGGCCTTGGCACATTACACCCCCCTCCGTTTTAAAGTAAAATGCGACGTTTTTGACCATTTTATCTCTTGCAATTTTAATTCTTGACTCTAAAGATTTATTAATTTATTATTTTTCTAAGTTAGCTTTTTAATATCTTTTACTTAACATACAAAGGGAAATCTGTTTTGACTATTCTTTTCTTCTATCTATGCCGAATACATTCCTCACAATGATTTAAATCATGGATAACGACCTCCAGGACAAACTAATTTTGTGGCACAGGGATCTTTTGGAAATGATGCGGAAGCAGATTTGCTGACTTACACTGACTTACACATGTATAAATCATTTGCCGATTCTCTTGATTGGACTTGGAAAAAGAAAGGGTCACTGCAAAATGGCAGGAATTTTCAACTGTCCATTTTCGACTTACGCTTTGGAAAGAGGAATGATCTCTGACAAGACCATTACGGGTACTAAAATTTATCCAGTCGGCAGTTTTAAACTTATCCTTAACTAAACTTATTTCTATACTACCCTCATTCCCTTTTATTATAGATAACTCCCTACACATGTGTATACGTGCAGCATAATTCTACACCTACTAATATTCTAGATATCGAGTTATTACTGGACTTGATTACAGGAAATCTATAATAAATAAATCCCATTTTGCACACATCATAAAGTGCAGCAGTACTAAGAAAATAACCTAAAAGGATATCTGGATAAATACATTTAAGATACTCATCATAAGGTATTGTATTTACCGAATATTACCAGAGTATGTGCGCGTATATACACATGTATACCTATACACTCTTATTACACTTAGATTGACTTTTTTTATTTTTTATTATGAATTTTACAACCTTATTTTTAAATTTACACGAACAATATCTTATGCTATTTATTTATATTACATTATTATTTATAACCCTTAAGAAATATTATTTAAAATATTTATTTACACTAATCTTACAATATTATTTTTAAATCATTATGAACATCTTTATTTAACATGCATATATTCAGTAAAAAAAATCGATTAGTTTATTACGAATCATTCTTCATTATTATTTACTATAGATTTATTTATGCTTATTTATTTAACTTGATTTTATGAATTTTATTTTAACTATTTGACCTACTTATTTATTTATGAACATTTTTCTTAATTAATATGTGCATTGATCACTTTTCCTAAGTATTTACCACTTCAAATTCTTATTTTTCTTGAGTGCATTTTTAGTTTTTATTTTCATCATTAGATAATAAATGTAATGTTAAGAAAAGTAGGCAGCAAAGTATAAGGCAATTTAAACACACATATAGATTTTGTGCTGATTTAAACCAACTTTTAATTTCTTTGCCCAAATACTCACACACACCTCAATCCTAATTTAACGCACTTTTTTTTTAATTTTATTTGATAATGTTTTATTTTCATTAATACTTTCATTATACACTTATTTATTTCATTTTTATTTTTAAAGCATTATTTTTACTCTCCCTTTTTTTAAAAAAAAAAAAAAAAAAAACATTTTTATTTTGCTTGTCTATTTTGATTTTACACATTTATTTTGTTTGCGTCATGCTCTGCTATGTTTTAGACTTATGAGCTGGGATATCAATATAATCGATAAGACATAATCGAGGGTTTTGACATAATTGTTTTATAAATGCTTTGACATTTTAAACTCTAAGATTGTTATTTTATTTTACTAAGACTAACTTTAATCATTTTTAATTATTCAAACTATCTTGATACTCATTTTTACATTTATTTCCTTAAACTTTATTAAACATTTTCCATTATTCCGAATCCATGGTCATTATACACTAGGTCAAGCCGGCAAATCCATCAGATCTTGTGGTTCTTTTTTATACTTTTTTTTCTGTATATAGCCACTCGTGCTGGGGGATTGAGAGTCACCCCTGGGCCTTTCCTTAAATCTAGTACAAGAGATGTCAGGATTGCTGTCAGTTCTTCGAAAGATTTTTGTTCTCTCAGGACTATTAGAATAACGTCTCTTCTGGGGACTCCCCAAATTCGACCTAGGACTATATCGTATGGAATTTACAGCCAGCTCTCTAACTTGGGTTTTGAATCCCCTATCTCTCATGTCAAAAGTTGGTCTAGCTCTGTCAAAAGTGCTCAACAATTCCACCATTTGTTCCACTGTTTTCCTTTCAGTTCCTATGAGCATTTTCTCGACATTATGAGGAAAACTATGGTGGACTATCTTGACAATTTGTTGTTCAGATAGTGGGTCTGCTGTTAAAGAGCGTAATTTTGCCCCTTGCCTTCTAAAAAAAAAAAAAAAAACCGTTCACCAGGTCACCATTTATCTAGCGAGATCTGGTGACGAAGATTTTCCTGATAATCTTCACTCCAATAACTAGCTAAAATAGCAATTTTATATTCGGCAAAAGTGACAGGTTTTTTATATAAAGAGTCCCACCAAGATTGAGACCCCCCTTGTAAATGGCTACAAGCTATTGCGATCATAGCCTCCTCACTTAATTGATTCAGAGTGAAATAGCGCTCCAAACCATTTAAATATTCCATAGGAGTTTCACCTTGATGGCCAGAAAATATCCGTATTTTTCAAAAACTGGTTCACGATTGCCGGATTGTTTATAATGTGCGTGTTTGCACTCAAGTGGTCACACAGTTTTATTTTCATTTGCGAACTATTATTTTGATTTACTTTCCAAGCTAAATCCATCATTCTGACTTTTATCTCTTCAATTACTTTTCTATCTTCTATATTATTTTTATCAATTACTTGGTAAGTGGTCTCTATTTGATTTTCTACTTCTGTTTTAATCTCTTCTATTTCTTCCCTAATTTCTTCTTTTATTTTATTCTGGCCCATTTTGATCTGGTCCTTTAACTTTTCAAGCATTTCAGCTTGCTCTTCCAATTTACTCTTCATTTCATTATTTTGGTTTTTAAGCTCTTCAGCTATTTTTTTATATTCTTTAGCTGTTTCTTTTTGTTTTTCAAATATGCAAGTTAATAAGTCTATGATTTCCCTCTTCTCTTCTCTTTGCTCAACCTCGATTTCATTTTTATCTTTTTGTTCCTCACTAGAAGCATTCTCTACTTCTTTCACTTGACTTTCCTTTTTTTTTTCCACTGGAGACCTTTTCTATTTCACTAGTTTCATTTATATTTTGTTCCTTGCTGGGAACATTGTCTGTTTTTTTACCTTGAGTCTCCATTCTAGGTTTATTTCTTGTCCTATTTATAATTTTAAACTTTACTTTTTTATATTATTTTTCTTTAATATTATATTTTATTCACGCTCATAAGTTTACTAATTTCTATTTTATTTATTTCTTACTAAACTGGAAATACATGCTGACTCCGCCTCTCCTTTGTCCATTTTTCTCCACCCGATCTTAATGCTTTAACTCCAACCAAACATCCACCTGTCTCTAATTTAACATAATGATTTATTTTAACCAATGTAAATAGCATAAATCTCTCTTCATTTAAAGAAAACAAAGTTTTCAGTCAATTCTTTTTTTTTTTAAATTAAAACACTGTAACATACGTAATTTAGCTTTTGTATAGAAAAACTTTTTTTAAACAAGAAACAAAGCATTTATATACTATTGTTTCTTAGGTCCAGCCCCAATGTTGGGAAAAGCCATTTATGTAACAAGTCAAACCGCAGAAACCACTTACTTACACATATATAAGTTTTGGCCAGTTTCAAACTCCTTCATAATACATTTATAATCTTATAAAGGTTATGTGAATGAACTGGCACGTTCGAGCAAAATGGGGGATCTTATTGATAGCTTTAACTATCAACAATGGCCCATCTCGGCTGCTAGATTCAAACCCCCACTATCCAAATACTTTATTTGTTTCAGGTTAAACCTCGAGGCACCAGATAGGCTGAAGACTAATGTATTCGGGCAGTAGGCTCATAATCCAGCGCTCGAAACATTCCCTAAAACTAGCTCAGTCTAATTTTAATTCAATAAAAAATTATACAAAATTAGTGGTGGAAAGAGTTAATAAAAGGTTGGTAAAAAGAACTGACCGACAAATAAAATTTAAGTTTGAAGACATTTTATTTTAATGAACATTAATTGAGTTTAAAGATAATTTATTACTAAACATTAATTGACTAAATTTAAACATCTTTATAAATCTGATTTGACACATGCACATTTTTAAAGTAACATTTCTAAACTAGTTTAAATATTCTTGTAGATTTTAATAGTAGAACACTGGTATTTATCTAATTTAACTAATAACACTGATATAATGATCACGCACATATTAACTCATATAGCATTCACAAATATAATAATAAAGCATTAATAGCATTTGAAAGTTAAACACACATATCAATAGTTCATTATTTTTTAACCATATTTGGCAGAACAGAGCAATTTGACAACATTTATATTTTTTTTTAAAAAAACAACAACTCTTAAGAAGTTTGTTACTGCAATGTGTGAACAGTTTCTACTTGATAAATGAGATTACTTTTGTTTGAATCTTAAATATTTACAAATTACAGCGGTGGCTACTATGTATAAATGATAATAAATAAATGTTTACCTAAGATTTTTGGAACTTGGATATTGCTTGTTGTTGGCTGCTTCTGATGGATTATATCTAACCGGTTAGATTTGGATGTTTCTTGAAAAGATTTTGTGCGAATCCATTGGTCTTATTCTTGAAGACAGTTGAACGTTTGATGGAGGATTTCTGAGTTGTTATACAGACATTATTTCTCAGGCAGGTTTTGATAATCTTGTTGGCCTAAAAAGGCTGAAGTACGAATGTATAATTCCAAAAGCTCCTCAACAATACATTTTTGTTTCTTGATACATAATAGAAATTGCACAAGACTGTCACTGCAAACTAGACTGAATAAAAACTGAACTCTGATAAAAATCTAGCTATTTATATCTGCAAAGTGTTTTTTGTTTTAATATCTTCTGGCAAATGAGTGTTGTCGAAATTTCATTGATAACTAATCCTATGACAACGTGTTTTTTGATTGATTGTTTAATTAGTAGTAGCTATTTCAAAACATGTTGTTTTCATATCTTTAATTAGTAGCACACCGCTGTGTTTTTTCAAATATATTTTTCATTTATTTATAATATTTAATACTTATACATTTATTTTACATTCACACGCACATATATAATTTTGCTCTACATATCAAAACTAGTTTTAATACTATTTTTTTTTATTCAATTCGAATGAAAAGAGATTTGTATTTTGAAGCTTTTAATTTATAATAATAACACTCTTTAACTTTTATAAACTCTGAGTTGTTGTTTTTTTTATAGGAAAACTCCCCCTCCCCTCTTTTACTTAATTAATTGTACCTTTTATTTCAAAAACTACTTAGACTTTTAACTTTACATTTACGAAAACAAACTACATTTCATTTAATAAAGAAACTAAAGATTTTTGTAATTTATTTATTCATTTGTTGATTCCTTACTTTAATAGTTTTTTTAGATAAAATTATTTTATATATGTGCCAATTTGGCCTTGGCACAATATATATATTAAAAGCTGTCAAATAAATTTTCGATTTTTTTTTTTATATGGTTAATATTTTTTTTGGAATGTTAATTATTTAAAAGAAAACATATGTAACAATGGTTTTCAAAACAGCATTTGGTAGGACATGTAACAACAGCAACAAAAATGAAGCCATTATTATTATTAGGATGGTGATTAAACAAACTGAAGGATAAAAATTTGTTGTACTTTGTTTCTTTGAAATTGCCATTCTTAAAAATAGTGGAATAAGATAAATTTTTGTAATAAATATATAAACCATGACTGGCTAATATATATATATATATATATTGCAGCCAGGGAGCTGCACTGTTTCCTTTCATTTATTCCAAAGCAGTTTAAAAAGAAAAACTAGGCAAATTTCAACACACGAATTTCAACGTGTCTGAAGACGAAATTTGATATAGCTATCTGGAATCTATAATGGTCAATCTAATAATAATCTGGAGGTAACTAAAATTAATTAATATCTTGGATTCAACATGCCGATTATCTTTTTTTTCCAAGAGAGAAATTTAAAAAAAATGAAGTATATATGTGCATTTGGAAACCAATAATTTTTTCTAACATGCTATTTCTTCAATTTAACTTTAGATAGAATGCATTCTAATATTAAACAATTAAAGGAATAACACAATGGAATAAGTTGACTTTTGAAAGAAAAATAAACAAGTTAAACTTTAAAACAAAAGGTAGTAAATAATTTTATTAATATAAATGATATATATATTTTTGAGATCGATATTTTTTTTTTGTATTTAATTAAAAAATAAAACGTTTTTATAAATATCATTCTATTCAATTCAAGTGTTTTGTTTTCTAAAAAACAACAAACGTTTAACAGATGTCAAAACTAACACTTAAGTAATTTAAAATTTTAAAGTATGGCTTATAAGTTTGGGTTGCATATGGGTTGCTATATGTATATTTTAATAAGTAAAATTTATATACGCAAATTTTATTATAAAATTTTTCTTTTATTATTTATTTATCTATTTTCATTTTTTTTTTTACTTCATATAATAATTCTTATGCAGACCTAAACAATAATTTATATATTTGCTGGATATAATATACTTTTATTTTTATTTATTTTTAATTTTGAATATTTAAAAATATAAATATGGATATGTGTTTATAATAATGCATACTTGTTGAAGACAAATATGTCTTTATCTATTTAATATATATACTTATTGCAAGTATATATATGTATATTTTTTTTTGCATTTGGGTTTGTATTTAAAACTTATTTAAAACATTGATACTACCTAAAATTAAACCATAGTATAGAAATAAAGGATGTACTATTTGTTTTATAAGTAATGTCTTTGTAATTTATTTGAAAGAGTATTAATATTTTATTCTTATTTTTCTTTTAGTGCCAGAGTCATTATGAAATTAATTGAATTCACAATTTAATAGAGGATAACTTCGTATTTCACTTATTATTTAGTCTTTAGGTTACTTATACATATTATTGTTCATTGATATGTTTAGATATACATAAATTTAATTAATAGATCTGTATATTGGATTTAATAGAATTCCCTTTGTTTCAGATATACATATTTGATTAGTTAATCATATCAACCTTGAAAATAAATTATAATGATAGATCTCATTGCTCTGTATGATTTTAGATTTATTTCATGTATAGCTAGTTGGAAGGGCATATAAACAATTTATTTAAATATAACTGGGATAATTTTATCTTTCTTCATTTAAATTATACAATTTATTATATTAAGCTTTCTCAACAATTGGATTCATTTAGATTACATATATTCCATTACATTTATCATCCAATGTTTGAAGCATTATTTTCTTCTCATATATTGACGTTCCATTACATTTGATGTATAATATGTTTATATGATATATTTTCCATTACATTTGGCACCACAAACTGTAGGTCCCAGTTAACTGATGATTGGTATAATGGAGTAAAAGTATGTTCCATTACATTTGGATGCCACAATGTGGTCAGCATAATATGTTTGTTCAATAGTCCATTACATTTGGTGCAACAACTAGGGCTCAAAATACGCTAATTAGGGCTTGAAATACACCACATACCTGAGAGATGTGTAGTATATATATATATATATATTGTAGTGAGATGTATAGCTTAAAGAAAGAGAAGCATTTTTGTGTGTTTAATTTTTTTTTATATATAGAAATATTTTGGCCTTATGTTTAGATGGTGATGGTTACTGTTATTGCATTTTTTTATGATGAGAGATAAATACAGTCATGAAACAGCTTAATTTCAATTTAAAAATTATATTGATGGCATTAAATTATAGAGTAATAATTTTGTCCATATTTGGAAAATTTGTGTTGTAGAAAATCTATAATTTTGAAGGTTGGATTGGATATTTGATTGTTGGAGTTTGGTTGGTTCTGTTGCAAGTATTGATGTTGGATGGGGAATTTTTGTCATTGTCTTGAGGGTGTGATGTATTCATGTCACTTGTGACTGATTGATCTCATTCACTGCTCCAACCCAAATTGTGATGTTAGTTATTATTTATCATGAAGCAGTTAACAGTAGTCCTGCCATGATTTGACCTCTAAGACTCCAGAGAGAGTAAGGTATAGTTTTTTTGATATATGTATAATATTTGCCTCTAAGACTCCCAAAGTTGAGCAAAGAAATATTTTATAAATAATAGCCCCTAAGACTTAGATGTAAGCAGGGCAGTGCAATAGTGTTTGCAGAAAACTATTATGGGTTGTAGTAGCTTAGAGAGACTGAAATGTGATGATCATCTGAGTGTTCATGGAACATTGTATACTTTAAGAGCAGTGATTGAATTCTTTTATCTATCTCAAAATTGTGAAGTGCTAATCATTCTTTTGGCTGTCAATATCTGTCAGATCTTTGGAGGAATAGATGAGTATATAACCTAAATATATATAGCACCAAACTTAGGGGCTTGGTTAATTGATTATTCTTGGTGACAAATAATCTATTACATTGGTTATCAACTAGGGTTTGAAAACAAACATATCAATGTTTTATTTTCCATTATAAGTGACTTTTAAACATGAAGTTCAATTAGTGAATATTTGTTGATGATAAACTGCATTAGTACAATTTTAGTAAAATGTTTTGGGCACAAAAGTTAATAATTAGTGAAGTTGATTTTTTTTTATGTATATGAAATGGTATTAAGTTTTAAGGTCCAGTAAATTTATAGGCATCAATTTAATCATTTTATATCTAACTACCATTATCTTGAGTGAGAAAGTTGTCTCACAATATTATTGAATTAGTTATTTTTAAGGCATGTGAACATTTTATTGTATTTTAAATATTTCGAGGTTATATTGAATTTGATATGAAATTTCCACATTTCAATATTGTATAAGTGTAGAATATTTATTATCATTAAATATAAATAAATGTTAGCTAGTGATCTCAGTTGTTACTCTATATATATATTTTAGAGAAATTTGTTGAAGTTATGGTGATAGATGAGATTTTTTTATATAAAAACCAAGAAGTTCATGAGTTCAAACAACTGAAATTTAGATTGTTGGATAGCTACTATGAATAATAAAATTAAAAGGCTTGTACTTTGCTTAGTTGAGTAATTGCTTGTTGGGATAATGATTGGAGATGGTGAGCCCTTGATCTGTGGTAATTACTATACAGAAATATATATATATATATCTTAGATTTTTTTTATGAGTATATAATATTGCAGTTCTAATAATAATGGATAACAGTAATGAAATGCCAATTAGTGGTGATTTTGATTTAAAAGATTTTATGAAAAAAATTAGAGCAGAATTAAAAGATCTTAGAGCTGAGATAAATACCAATTATAATGCACTTTCCCAGAGATTAGAGTCTAGATTAAAAACAAATTCTGATGAATTTTCCGAGAAACTAGAATCTAGATTAAATACCAATTATGATGAACTTTCCTCTAGATTAAAAACAAATTCTGATGAACTTTCCCAGAAATTAGAAACTAGTTTAAAAACTAACTCTGATGAACTAAAAGAGGAACTTAGAACTGAGATGAAAGTCAATTCTAATGAACTTTCTAGGGGATTAAAAGTTGAATTAAAAGTGCTGGTAGATGATAGTGTTAGGAGATTAGAGATAAAATTTGAGGAAAAAATGGAAAAATACAGAGAAGAGACAATGGTTGAAGCTAATTCTTTGAAAGCAAAATTTGAAGAAATAAGTAGTGAAATGAGGGAAGAAAATCAAGGAATTATAGCCAGATTTGAAGAGTCTAAGAAAGAGCATGGGGAATTTGAGAAAAGGATTATTAATGATAGCAAAGTATTGTGGGATAAATTCCAAGCATTGAAAATTGATAATGAATCTTCATTTAAAAATATTCATACAATTATCTCTGCTGAAGTTAAAGTTGCTGTGGGATTGCAACAAGAGGAACAGCTGATTGATGTTAATAAATTACAGGATATAAATGAACGGATTAATGTAGTAAGTGATGTTACTTCTAATCGTATACAGGAAATAGATGTTAAACTGGATCAAATTCAAGGAAAATTAAGACCCCTTTCAGAATATATGAATAATAGTGGAATTGAAGCCTGTAAAAATTATGAAATAGAGGTACGAAAGGATGTTTCAGAGATAGGTGTAAAAGTTGAGCAAATAAAAACCATTATGTTAGAGAATTGTGAATGTATATCAAATTTACAAAAACAAGGGAAAGAACATAAAGTAGAGATAGGCCAAAATAAAATTAAAATGGAATTTCTTAGAGAAATCTTTAATCATAATATAAATATGAGGAAAATTAAAGTGAAATTTAAAGGGATAAGTAAGGAAGAGATTAAGATAAATTATCTTAAAAGAAGTATAGACCTTATAAAAGATGTTGGAAAAGCCAAAGTTAGACTTAAAGTTATAGATGGAATGAGAAATAATATTGATTTTCTTAGAGAGAATATTGACAAAGAAAGAGATGTAGGGAAAGCAAAGGTAAAATTTAAAAGAATGAGTAAAAAGATATTTGATCTGAATCTTGGTAGAAAGAGGATTGATGAGGAAAAAAAATTGGCAAAGCTAAAAGTAAACTTAAAATAATAAGTGATGATATGATTAATAAAGATTTTCTTCGAGAAAATATAGCTAAAGAAAGAGATTTAAGTAAACCTAAAGTTAAACTGAAAAGAATTAATATAGAACAGAATAATATTAATGGTGTAAAACAAATTGATTTTCAAGAATTCTTTAATGTTGAAATTGTATCACATCAATCTGATTTGCAATTTTTAAAGGATTATTTAGAAAATTTGAATGAATACCATTCAAAATTGCCCAAAGTATTGTTTTCAATTGAACATAGAACAAGTGAAGTAAAACAAAGACTTGCTCAAGCCGATGATATTTATCTCGATATTCAAATGAAAGATAATAGATTGTCTGATAAAGTAGCAACTGTTATTGATAAAATTAAGAATTATGTTAGTGCTTATGATCAAGTTAGTATTTATGTAAAGGATATAGAGGCAGAATCTAAGGAGATCATATCAAAATCTTTAGATACTGATCCCAAAATTATTCAAAAGCAATTGAATTATACCAAAATGTCATATAAAAATTTTGTAAATCAAAGCAAACTTCCTTACAAAGTTCAAAAAACTGGAAATTAAAAGGTACTTTTGATTATTATTTTTTAAAGAAAACTTGGACAAAGATCTAGATGATCTGAAAGATAGATATGAACAAATGAATATGGTTATTAATAAGAAAAGTAATATTCTTTAAACCATGTTAGTCCTCAGAAAGATTACAAATTTGAGAAGTTTTTCAATATCTCATAATTAATTAGTTATTTGCAAAGACATTTTTTAGGTGGATTAGGGGGTATTGTAAATATCGATAAATCTATCTATATTTTAAAATTCATTTGTTGTTATTAAAAAAAATCTCTTTGATTTGATGTTTATATATGAAGTATTATTATTGTTTATGGTTATTAGTTATAGTTATTGTTTGGAGTTATTATTTTATTTATTTGTTGATGGTACATCGTTGTGAATATTTAACTATTATTATTATTATTATTATTATTATTATTATTATTATTATTATTATTATTATTATTATTATTATTATTATTATTATTATTATTATTATTATTATTATTATTATTATTATTATTATTTTTATTTTTATTCTTAATGGTGAGATGTTTATAGTAATACTTATATTTCAAATATTATAGATAAATAAAGACATATAAATTGTTGATTATAAAAAAAAGATTATTTATTTGTGGTGATTATTAAAAAAATGTAATGTTATTATTTATGTCTATATATATATATTAAAAGCTGTCAAATAAATTTTCGATTTAATATTTTTTTTTATATGGTTAATATTTTTTTTTGAATGTTAATTATTTAAAAGAAAACATATGTAACAATGGTTTTCAAAACAGCATTTGCTAGCACATGGAACAACAGCAACAAAAAAAGAAGCCATTATTATTATTAGGATGGTGATTAAACAAACTGAAGGATAAAAATTTGTTGTACTTTGTTTCTTTGAAATTGCCATTCTTAAAAATAGTGGAATAAGATAAATTTCTGTAATAAATATATAAACCATGACTGGCTAATATATATATATCGCAGCCAGGGAGCTGCTCTGTTTCCTTTCATTTATTCCAAAGCAGTTTAAAAAGAAAAACTAAGCAAATTTCAACACATGAATTTCAACGCGTCTGAAGCCGAAATTTGATATAGCTATCTGGAATCTATAATGGTCAATCTAATAATAATCTGGAGGTAACTAAAATTAATTAATATATTGGATTCAACATGTCAATTTTTTTTTTTCAAGGAGAGAAATTTAAAAAAATGAAGTATATATGTGCATTTGGAAACCAATAATTTTTTCTAACGTGCTATTTCTTCAATTTAACTTTAGATAGAATGCATTCTAATATTAAACAAATAAAGGAATAAAACAATGGAATAAGTTGACTTTTGAAAGAAAAATGAACAAGTTAAACTTTAAAACAAAAGGTAGTAAATAATTTTATTAATATAAATGATATATATATTTTTGAGATCGATATTTTTTTTTTATTTAATTATAAAATTAAAACGTTTTTATAAATATCATTCTATTCAATTCAAGCATTTTGTTTTCTAAAAAACAACAAACGTTTAACAGGTGTCAAAATTAACACTTAAGTAATTTAAAATTTTAAAGTATGGCTTATAAGTTTGGGTTGCATATGGGTTGCTATATGTATATTTTAATAAGTAAAATTTATATATGCAAATTTTATTATAAAATTTTTTTTTTATTATTTATTTATCTATTTTCATTTTTTTTTAACTTCATATAATAATTCTTATGCAGACCTAAACAATAATTTATATATTTGCTGGATATAATATACTTTTATTTTTATTTATTTTTAATTTTGAATATTTAAAAATATAAATATGGATATATGTTTATAATAATGCATACTTGTTGAACACAAATATGTCTTTATCTATTTAATATATATACTTATTGCAAGTATATATATATATGTATATATTATTTTTGTATTTGAGTTTGTATTTAAAACTTATTTAAAACATTGATACTACCTAAAATTAAACCATAATATAGAAATAAAGGATGTACTATTTGTTTTATAAGTAATGCCTTTGTAATTTATTTGAAAGAGTATTAATATTTTATTCTTATTTTTCTTTTAGTGCCAGAGTCATTATGAAATTAATTGAATTCACAATTTAATAGAGGATAACTTCGTATTTCACTTATTATTTAGTCTTTAGGTTACTTACACATATTATTGTTCATTGATATGTTTAGATATACATAAATTTACTTATTAGATGTGTATATTGGATTTAATAGAATTCCCTTTGTTTCTGATATATATATATTTGATTAGTTAGTCATATCAACCTTGAAAATAAATTATAATGATAGATCTCATTGCTCTGTATGATTTTAGATTTATTTCATGTATAGCTAGTTGGAAGGGCATATAAACAATTTATTTAAATATAACTGGGATAATTTTATCTTTCTTCATTTAAATTATACAATTTATTATATTAAGCTTTCTCAACAATTGGATTCATTTAGATTACATATATTCCATTACATTTATCATCCAATGTTTGAAGCATTATTTTCTTCTCATATATTGACGTTCCATTACCTTTGATGTATAATATGTTTATATGATATATTTTCCATTACATTTGGCACTACAAACTGTAAGTCCCAGTTAACTAATGATTGGTATAATGGAGTAAAAGTACATTCCATTACATTTGGATGCCACAACGTGGTCAGCATATGTTTGTTCAATTATCCATTACAATATATATATATATATATATATAAACAGACAGATATATATATATATATATATATATATATATATATATATACTGTAAGGGTAGTTTACAATCCATTTCAAACCCACCCATACATGACCACAGTAGTGGACTAAATCCATAAAAAAAGACATAAGTTGAAATGATAGGTTAAATGAATGACATTTTTTCTATATGCAAACATATATATAAATGCACACATGCTTGAAGTTTGTTTAATAAGTACTAGACTGAGGTAATGTTGAAATAATGTAAATGCTTATTTTTAATGAAAAAGAAAAGTTTGATCTTAGAGAAATCTTATATATTGTAACTGTCACTCAATCCCCTTTGATCACAGAGAGTGCCACCAGATCACTAGATATCTGGAAAATTTGTTTACCATGATCAAAAGTGGATGGTGATGATAGTCTGCACTGACTAGACACAGAGAGATAGCAAGAGCTCATGAATATTGTTCAGACAATCGAGAAATAAAAGCACCAAGACAAACGTCATCAAAATTAAATTTAACTGTTTTTTTTTAATTTTATTAAGAATAATATAAAATTTAAAAGTAGATATTTGAACACAATAAATACTGTTCTGTCAGGCATGTACTAACAAAAACGAAACATCAATAAACTGGCAGACAAACTAATTTTATAATAAAGAAGTAAAAAAAGAGGAGGATTTTCCTTCAGATGGTGAATCACCTAAGCAATACAGGTTTCCTTATTCAAGAATTGTAACATAAAAAGCAAATGAAAGTTTCTTGCATGAATCAATGACACCAGCACAGATGAGCACTCACTAGCTTATTGATTAATGACATCATAATGTCTGCAGAACTACTGCATGGCAAATCACTTTTAAGATTGCCAAGGTTGATTACAATGCAAGAACACATAAATGGTAAATGAATACATTGAAGTATGAATTATAAAATGAGAGAAAACTTAAATCTTAAATTTAACAAAATAGTAAATTTAGAAAATACTCTGGCATAAATAATTTAAAATGGAGGAAACATTAACTACCTAATTTAAAGAAAACTGACATTTAAAATGGGCTAATCATCAACTACACGATTGGCCATATCTAAGCTGAAAATAATAATTAAAATCTCAATAGGAGAGAGGTCAGTAATTAGAAAAACCTTTATGTCTGCCCAATCAAATCAAACAAGTAAAATAATTATAATTACAAATAATGTTACAAACTACATTTTCAGTACATGCTACCTTATCTTGGTCAATCATAGTGACCACAGAAATGATATGCTGAATTGGCAAGTAAATTAAATGATAGGTGTGATTTTGATTAAAGTAAAGGGGGGGATGAAATAACATTAAAAAGCGTACATTAATGTATGATGACAGTATACCTAAGTAATAGCAAAAGCAATTACTAGGATACTTTAGTCTCAACTGAGACTTAGGAGCTGATCAATGTAGAATGATCAACACTTCAATGTTTAGTTAGTCCTTAGAAAAATCCAGTAAACATCAAAAAAACAGGACAAAGACTAAGTTGACTCTGTGCCTTCCATAATAGAGACACACCACCAGTTGAGCTCATACTATTCAACCATAATAATAATAATAATAATAATAATAATAATAATAATAATAATAATAATAATAATAATAATAATAATAATAATAATAATAATAATAATAATAATAATAATAATAATAATAATAATAATAATAATAATAATAATAATAATAATAATAATAATAATAATAATAATAATAATAATAATAATTCAATTCAATTCAATTCAATTCTTTATTTATTTAATGTACATATCAACAGCATTTAGCCAATTATAGATTGCACAGTAATACAAATCTAAATAAGCATTAAAAAAAATAATAATAATAATAATAAAATAAATAATACCAATAAAATAGAAAATCAATAAAATGCACAAATAAATAAAAAGGCAATATATCAAATGAAATTAAGGATAATATTTTTTTATGAGGACTTGAGTGAATTGTTTAAAATCCAAATTAAAAACATCATCATTACCAAAATCTTTGTTATAAGTTCTAGGTAAACGAAATAAAGGGGAAAATCTTAATACATCAGATTTACAATTTTTCAGTTCAAAAACATTATGAGTACGAGTATTATAATTTTTTTTTTAATACCTAAGTTAGAAAGCAAATTAGATACAGAAATATTCTGGGAGATGAATTTATGAAGAAGTTTGAGATCTCTTGTTTTTCGTCTCAGTAGTAAATCAATATAGTGTTCATTACTTAAACTATTTAATTTTGCAAATTTGTCAAAAACAGACTGAATTCTTATGATATCTGTCCTGTTATGAGGATTCCATATAATTGAACCATACTCCAAGATGGGAAGAACTAAGGATATAAAAAGTTTAATCTTTGTAAATTTATTAAATGCTTTTCCATATCTGTAAATAGCTCCTACAATTTTAAGAGATTTATTCACCATAAAATTAATGTGATTATGAAAAGATCCATTATTGGAAAATATTATTCCGAGATCTCTTTGATGATCATTTGTTATAAATTTTAGAGTCCCCAATATAATAGGAAAACCTTAAGACTTCAGATTTTCTAGAGTAAGAGACAATGGAGCACTTATCCATATTTATATCTATATAATTATATTCACACCAATTCAAGAAATTATCTATATCACTTTGAAGTAAAAAACAGTCATTAATAGAATAAATATGCCTAAAAATTTTGCAATCATCTGCATAACATAGAAGATGTGAAAATTTAATGCATGTTTTTAGGTCATCAATGTATACATTAAATAATAAAGGTGCAAGAACACTGCCTTGAGGCACCCCAGTGAAGCAATAATAAGGTAATGACAATTTACCATTAAACCTCACACAAGACATTCTATCCCTAAGAAAAGAGTCAAACCAATTAATTAATAATTTAGAAAAACCTAACCTACAAAGCTTCTGAAGAAGAATTTTATGATTAACTCTATCAAAAGCCTTGGACATATCAAAATAAACAACATCTAACCTAGATTGATTCTCAATTGAATTTGAAATGTGATCAAAAATAGTTAGCAAATAATAATAATAATAATAATAATAATAATAATAATAATAATAATAATAATAATAATAATAATAATAATAATAATAATAATAATAATAATAATAATAATAATAATAATAATAATAATAATAATAATAATAATAATAATAATAATAATAATAATAATAATAATAATAATAATAATAATAATAATAATAATAATAATAATAATAATAATAATAATAATAATAATAATAATAATAATAATAATAATAATAATAATAATAATAATAATAATAATAATAATAATAATAATAATAAACAAAGATATCCATATATGAATCTCACTTTACCGTCAGGCAAGAGATAAAGCAATAGAGTGTATGGAATTAAAAATTTAATTAAGAAAATAGCCGAATCTGAAATAATGAGGCTTTATAACCATCTTTTAGAAGGAGAAAGGAAGAGTAAAGATCTTGAATGATCCAATGCAAAACATACATTCACACTAGTTAAGCATTAAAATTTTATTAAGGCCATAAAATTTTAATACCATAAGGGTAAGAGAGTTGTAATAATAGCTTACAATCCATTTCAAACCCACCCTTATATGACCGCAGTAATAGACTAAACCCATAAAAAGAAAGAACATAAGCTGAAATGATAGATTAAGTGCATGACATTTTTTATATGCAAACATACATATAAATACACACCCACTTGAACTTTATTTAATAAGTACTAGACTGATGTAATAATGAAATAAAGTAAATGCTTCTTTTTAATTTAAAAAAAGCTTGATCTTAGAGATCTCATATATATATATATATATATATATATATATATATATATATATATATATATATATATATATATATATATATATATATAAAATAAAACAATAATGACTTGTTTGTTGATATGTAGATATCATGATATTAGACAATAATTTAGTCAATGTGGTGATGTCCTAGGGTGATATCAATATTTAAGCATCTGAGAGTTGGAAAGTGAGAATAGAATTTTTTATCATGTAAAATTATTTTTTAATTTTATTAAATAACATCATCAACCCATTAATTCATGTAACAATACGTATCTATAGCATTTGCAAAGGAAATTAAAAAATGCAAGTTTACTAAACAATGGAAATGTGGTAGAGGATAAAATCAAACCTGTCGTTTCTGTTCTTTTTTAAATTTTATCAAGTGTTATAACAATGGTAAATAGCAAATAGCTTAATATCAAACATTAATAAAACGGCCAATGTGTTTTAAAATTCTAAAAATTAAAATAGATTAAATCAACATTTGAAACAGTAAAAATCAATAAACTTTAGCAGCATAATGAAAGGATTAATTTAATTTTATAGTGACAATCCAAAACAGAAGACTCACAATAAAAAAATAAAAGGAAATATATTTAGCAAGCACATACTGATAAGTGATGAAATAAAACTTTCCTTTGCATAAATTTATTCAATACTAATCATAAGCAAAAGAAAAGTTAAATCTTTTTTAGTTAACAAACAATGTGTATCAGCTAGATAAATGTGCTATAGGACCTGGATGTTCTCTTCATTGTTAGAGAATAAGATGCTGTAACTTGCTTGTATAGATAATGCCTATAAAAACACCCAACACCTAAACTAATGTGTCTGGATAGATCCCAAAAGAGAGTGACACCTGAAATGGAAACAACCTTGGTCAAGCATTAAAGTAAAATCTGGTAAATAAGGAAGGAATTATCAAAACAGATGGTATCCATAAAAACATTGATGTTTAAATTATAAACTTTAATTAGGACTTGAACAAAGCCAAAATTATCATTTTATAATTTTTTTATTTTTACTTTATATCTTTGTTAAAATCCTACTTTTATTATTCAAACACTTGGAACTTTCAATGTGTTTGCAATTGGGAGAGTCCATTTTAGAAGAAGCATGATTATTATGTGGGTGTGAAGGTTTATTAAGATAGAAAATGTTTTTTCTTTGTTTGTAAATAAAATTTAGGTTGATTTCCTCCATAGTGATTTGACTTTCAATCATCATCAACATCATATAATATGGTTTGGAGGTAAGAATTTTTGCTCTTCCATATTAATTTGCAATCCTGAATTTACATTATTTGTTTATTTGTTTATATTCATTTAACAATTGTTACATTTAGTTTATTTGGTGTGAAGGACTAACACTCTTGTGTGGATGTCTCTTTTCTATCAACAGTAGAAACTTGGACATAGTTAGGGAGTCCTAAAGAATATCTCTTTAGCAGAAATTGGTTCATGGGACACATTGAAATAAAATCTCGTAAATAGTTATTTAGGATCGTGGTGACCACCATGATAATGAAATAATATTTTTTTATTTTATTTTATTTTATTTATGTATTGTAGTCAATCTTATTAATTTTATAAATAGAGAGTGTTATAATGAATAATTTAATTATTGAAATAGTAGAAATGCATATGGTACACATATAAGTACATTTTTTGCCATGTGAATAGGATTTTATTTTTATCTGTTATTAATAAAATTTGTTAATGCATTTTAAGTCAAATTAGTCTCTGATTATCAAACTCATTTATACATTCACTCATTAATTTAATTAACTAAGTATATATTATATATATATATATATATATATATAAAATATATATATATATATATATATATATATATATATATATATATATATATATATATATATATATATATATATGCCCAAACTTACTATTATAATATACAATACAACAATGGTGTTGAATATATCTTAGGACAATGAAAACTTAGTTGCTACATAAAGTAAATTTACCCCTGAAGAGAGCCAAAGGCAACATTCTTCCTACGTAATGGAATCTGAAAGAGCGGTGAAGTATGGATGAACTAACCTAAATTGTATCTAGATTTAATGAGTAAATTGAGAGCTAACCCATTGGAGGTAGATATGATCATTGGTTAGTTACTTCATCACATCATTCACAGTATCCTACTCAAAAACCCTAGGTCTGACTGTAGTTCCTCTCTTCTAATGGAAAAACTGGACCACTACAATATATATGTATATTAACAATCAATTATTACAATGATACCATTTTCACATAAAATGAAAATAGTGTCCATTTCATAATATTTTATGAGGCATATCATGCTGATAAATAATAATGTACAGTAGATTATTAGAGAAAACAACAATTTTTAATTATTTAACATTTTAATACGATTATTCTCTTTAAATATAATAAATCAAACAGATTATGAAATCAATTAAATAATTTTATCACTTTTTTTGTAAATTTTTACTAAGAAATAATGCAAGTTTTGATGCTTTTAAAATTTATTTTTAAATACTTTTGTTATAAGTGTTGAATGACATATTGAATTTTTAGTAATGGTTATTGGAATAAAAAAGAAACTATATCGAGTATGGAACCGTTTTTTGTAAAATATCTATGAACATCATAACTTACTAATAGTATTGTCCTTATCATATAGGTAAATCCATTTCTAGTCTTAGATCTTGTTCTTTAGAAGTCCCACATTCAAATTATTCCACAATTTATAAAAATTAAACAAATTATGTATAAAGGTTTCCAAATGAATTTACAATATTTTTTTAATAAAAAATATATGATAAAAATCAAATAGATAAATTTGCAAAATGTAAAAGTCTTTTCTGAAAAATAATAAATTTAAAAATAATTGAATTTTTATTATATATTTTTTAAAAATCGCATCATTACCATTTCATATGCTTACACATGTTAATAACAATAAAAAACTCTCCAAACCATAGTGCTACCAAGTACAAGCTTTTATAATTAAAGAGTGCAGAAAAGTTAGTGCATAAAATCCTTAGCTAGTGCCTACTCATTCAATATTACCAAAGTTGTTTTCATCTTGTAGATGAGTGGGCACTAGATAGGAATTTTATGCACAAAAGGCTTGCACTTCATGGCACTAAATATATATGGTGAGTTTACTATTATAATTAACAGACTTTGTAAGTAGATGAAACAGTGATCATGTGATGTTTTGTTGGTTTTACACTTATCCTATCTATATGATAATGATGACTGGGTTTTAGAAAAACAAAAGACACCAAAATATATAGATGCTTAGCTGAGTTCAGATCTATATTACTATTCAAGTAAATGATCTTGGATTGAACCCTTATTGTATTTTATCTTTGGCTATTAGCTTTATAGTTAACCGAATAAGTAAAAGGTATTGGAGGGTTGCATTAGATTTTAAGATCTAGGTGCAATGCTTTCAAATGAAAGGCTCCTTGCTGATGAAAGCCACAAGCTGGAAACTAGTCTTGGGGATGTTGGATGAGTAGGCACCAAATAAGAATTTTATGAACTAACCTTTATGCATCCATTGATTACAAATGCATTGGTGAATGTGCTGTATGAATAATTTGCTAAAATTATATATTTTATTTACTGTCATCAAATATCACTATTAAACACAAATGTTATGATTTAAAACTATTTCATACTGGGGTTTATATATAATGTTTAAACATTAATTTAATTTGAATAAAATAAATAGCTAGGTAGACTTAAATAGATATTTAATTTTTTTGTATTTTGCAGCCTTAAAAATCAAGTAGTTGGTATTTTATTTGAATTATTTGAAGTATTTGTAAAAAAAAAAAAAAAAATTTAGTATTTAATGGGAATTAGCACATGAAAGATGGATAATAAAAAAATAAAAAAATTTGTGTTAAATAGTCTACATGTGTAATGTAAATTTTTAACCGATTTGCATTTAGTATAGAAAAAAGAATAATACGAAAAGAAAGTTAACATTCACTAAATTATCTAAAAGTAAAATGGAATCTAAAATTTATCATTTGTTAAATAAAGAATAATATATATAATTGGATTTCCATTATTTAATTTTCTCAATTGATTGGGAAGAATTTTGATAAATTAATGATGCAAATGTGAATCAAGAAATTACAGAATTTATCTAGAATGGATTGTATCAACGTTGTGGGCTGAGTAAGTTTGACTCTTGGAAGTCAAAATGCAACAATTTACTATTAATATATTATTGTATATATGATAAAGATATATGTGATGGATAGTGGCCTTAACCTACGGATGAATGGTGGCATAACATAAAATACACATTGGGGACTATTTGTCTTTTATTGTATCTTCATTCACATGTTTAAAAAAATGTGTGATAGTGCTGCAGTTATTTAATATATTTATGAAAGATATTAAACATGGTAAACAAAAATGTGAATAACTCCTTGTGTGAGTGTTTAATTTTAAAAAATCAGAGATATAAATCTATAATAGAGATTTAATGTTTATATTTGAGATAAAGTAACTTCTAGTTCAATAAATGATTAGTGATAATTGTTACTGGATTTATCGAGAATAGGTGGTACAAAAATTGTGGTTGGAGTAAGTTTTGCACTTGTAAAATCAAAATGTAACAAGTTACTATTGATAAATAATGTACAAATGATAAATATACGTATATGAGAGATGGTGATCTGGGTTAACTGATGAGTATTGGCTCTGTATAAAATGCATATTGGGGTCATTTGTTTTCATTGCATCTTTTATTATGTCTTTAAAAAATGTGTGGGGGTATGGAAGTTATTTCATATGTTTAGAAAAAAAAAGTCAAACAATCTGTAAAAAATGTGAATATGCTTACATCAAATAAAAGATTTTGGGAATGGAGATATAATGTAAAAATAGGAAATTTGCTTCATATGAGTGTAATATGTAGGTATCTTAAAAGCTTTTTAATTTTAAAAATTAAATTAATAACGTGAAATAATGGTGTGGAACGCTTTGGAATAAAACATTATAGCAAAGTGTTTAAAATCTACAATTAATTGTAATTTTTCTAATGAAAGAACAACATGATTGAAATGTGAAACTATACACATATCTATGAACTGGTTTCACATCTAAGATAGATTAACAGTTTTTTTTACATAGATAATCCTGTCAGACATGCAATTTTGGTCAGTAAATGGTATTTAGTTATTACTAACTAGTAATTAAAAAAAATTGGATAAATACTCTAACCTCACTACCTAAGACAATAGTTAAAGACCTAAATTATGACTTCCTTTGTCAGAGTTCTTTTATGATGGGATTTCAGAGGCCTTTGTCTTATAATAATTTATTTAAAGACCCTTGTATCTTTATGTATAATTAAATTCTTAAAAAAACATGTTGTTAGACAGATTGAAATAAGAGAGAAATTACAAAAAAATGGATGCTTTTTTAATAATTTACTGTCTTTACTTGATGTTTTATTTACTATGTAGTGAAATATTTGTGTATATGTGGTGATTCAACTCTTTTATATTTACAAATTCCATTATAGAATTTCAGAATATAGCCATTTGTATTAAATGTAAATAACTATAATATATTTACCATCTCAATTATTACTTGTCAAAAGCTATTAAACTAACTTGTGTTGTTTCGTGCAATTGATAGAGTGGTAAGGTTCACAGATTGCAGCAAAGTCTTCAATGTTTGAATTTCTTATGAATTCTTGAGCAATAAACCATTCAATTTATTTGAGTATTAAACTATAATCCACCAGTCTCAATAAAATAAAACAAGATTATAAATGCAATGTTTTAGTAAATGCATTTTAATTGTCTCTAAGTTATATTAATTAAAGTGTATTTCAAATACAAGTGTTTCATGTCTTCTGTGCTTGTTGAACAAAGATAATGCAAATTACTATGAATTTTAGGTCAAATTTCAAATTGGATTGTTTGTAAATAGAATAAAACATTAAATATAAAATATATAGTTTTGAAACTAATTGAGTAATTTAATTGATATACACATGTGAAAATGTTTATAAATTGTTGATTGCTATTGATATTGGGATTATCTAAGATTGGATTGGCTTTTAAAGTTTATTATATATAAATTCACAATATGCACAATAACAAATAAAATATAGATCTTAAAATTAATGCTATGTTACATCACTGTAATATAGTAGATAGATTTGTTAAACACTAACACACAACAACAAAGGATAAGAATGGAAATTAGTATTACAAATATAATGTACGCAAATAGATATATTAAACAAGTTGCTACATAGCTGCACTAAAAAAGATAAATAATTAGATAGTTGGCAGCATGTTCCCCAGGTCTGATTAGAAAATAAATTAATTAATTAATGTAAGAAATAATATTTCATTTTTCTATACATATTTTTAATGAGTCTTTATTTAACTAAATATTTTAAGTCCCAATATGATAGCATGAGAATTTTCAAAAATTAAATATATTTAAAAGTATTTTTTTAAAAAAAAGAGGGGAGGAGACCAAAATAAGATTTTAATACTTTTGCAAATTTTATTTTTAATTCATCAGAGTTATTTCTTTATCTCTCTTTAACAAAAAAAATCAAATCAGTGCAATTAACTGATCGACTTGTTTTTCTTTTTTCTTTGAAAGAAAATTTGTTTTTTCAATTATGAAATAATCAATTAATATTATAACATTCTTGATGTTATAATATTAATTGAAGTTCTTGACTTGATTTCAATATCAATGATTAAGAAGGAATTGGCTGAAAAATTGCATTTACAAAATTTGTTCCAATTAGTTGTCATTAAAATTATCATGTAAGAGATAAATTGCAATTAGCTTATAGGCAAGATTGTTCTAGAAAAAATATTTGTGGAGATGTAAATAAGTGATAATACCCATGTGTCTGGAGAGGGTATTCCTAACTTAGCTGTTGAAGAGAAAGTAGTAAAGTTTTAATCCAGCTGCTAAAGAAGAAAGAAGCAGAAGTCTTTACCAAGCTGTGGCATAATATAGCAGGAATCTTTACCAAGTATTTGATTAAAATAGAAGTTCTTTTATCAAAGTTTTAGCATGCTATGAGTTTAGCATTAAGAATTATGTGTACACTGAAAACCATATACTAGATTTAAAAAATATCTACACATCACCTTCCTCCATATAAACTACCTTCACTGGAATAAAAGTATAGAAAAGGTAAAAGTAGTCTGCAATCTAGCCTTTAATCAAGAACATTCTGAGCTTGTCTTACCTGAAAAATCAAGAAAATCACAAAATGGACAAAATTTGCTATTTTTTTTACCTGGAACTGCTACAGACCAAAAAAGAACATCTTAACCATGCACATGTCTAAGAAACCTTCAAGGAATAGCTCAATTGAAAAGAAAAATGGAAATGGCAACTGGAATGGACTTCATAAACACTAAATCCATTGTAAAAAGTATTAGTATTTTTATGATGTGGCACACTAAATTTTTATTAATACAAAATTTATTATTTGTTTCATAAATGTAATAAGTTTTTTTTGTGTAAGTAAGAATTGACAATGTTAAATAATTTTTTTAAGTTAAGATGTTTCAAATTGTGAAACATTTCTTTTTTTTATAAAACCCAGTCAATTTTCTCTTACAAATGGTAAAATTGCTTATATATATAAAATCTGCTGTGTATCTACATTTATTTCTCTCAATGTGCCATCTGGATAGAATCAAAAATTGTTACCTTTAATTTTGAAAATGTCTAGTAAACTCTTAGTTATTTTTAAAGAAAATACCTAATGAATTTAAAGTTAATACATAAATAAAAATGAATTGATTGGTTAGTATAATTTTTGTGAAGATGTATTTTTTTAACAAATGAGCATTTGAAATGTCATACTGTCATGGAATTTTTGTTTTATTTTGGTTGTTATTAATTAGATATTAAATATTTTAAATATATATATATATATTGTAACCAGTTGGGTTATATAACACACAATAATATATATATATATATATATATATATATATATATATATATATATATATATATATATATATATATATATATATATATATATATATATATATATATATATATATATATATAAAGAAATGGAAAAGTAGAAATAAACACAGACATAAAAATTTTGTATTTCTACATTTACTGGAAATAAAAATAATAAATAAAAAGTTAAATACCTCTGGGTTTAAAATAAAATTTCATTATGAAATAAATATTTTAAAAAGGTCTAATAAATATTATTATTTATAACTCTGATTTTGAAATTTAAAAATAAGCATGTTTTCTGATAATTGTGAAAATGTCTATTTTTGAAATCTTTTAATTAATTTGTAAATTTCTATTATCTGAGAAAAACATGTATATAGATTTCAAAGGATTAAAGTTAATTGAAATCAATTTTTTCCAATCACACTTTGTTTTCCTTATGGCAAATGCATTGACTGGGAAGTAAATCTGGGCCAGCTGCTTGAAAGGCAGCTATGCTAATCACTAGGCCACCAACACACTTTGATAAAAATTTCAAGCTTGTTTTCAAAAAGATTAGACAGATTGAAACAGTCACAATGTTTTTAGCACATGATCAAACCAAGATTATAAAAAGGACTGATAAAAATATCAGTCAGTTTGGCTTTAATTTTCTGAGAAGTGATTAGCAAAAGATCTAGCTGCAGAACCAGCTGCAAAATTGGTTATAATATTTTGTTCAAGCTTGTTGAAGTCTGGCTTGCAGTTTTTTTCTAAAAACTGACCAAAAGGCTTGGCTAATAATATATTTGAGAAGCAGAATCGCTAGAAGACTTATACAGAACTCCTATGAAAATCTAATAGAGTACCAGCCCAGCAGTTACCCCATAGTTTACTGCAAAGTTTTGATTCATGAGGCCAGGGTCACTTCAAATGGATCAACTAGCTGCTTAAATATGTTCTAAAAGACAGTTTTCCAATTCTGACCAAAAGGAAGCTTTTGGCATTTTAACAAATCATGTGAATCGTATCTCTTCCTGTTGGTGACAATTGCATGGATTGCTTAAAAAACCAGCTAGCCCAAGAGAAACACTAGCTGAATAAAGAAGTAGTTATATTATGCTGCTGTGTCTATATGCAGAGAAGCACAGATAAACATATATACAAAAGTGAATTGTTTTTAAATAATTCATTTGGAAGATATTTTAAATCTATATTTTTATATTTAAAGACTTTTATAATTAATTAAGGGGTAATGTGATAAAAAGTTTTCTAACCTCTCAAAAATTGACTATATTTAATTTTTTACAGAATAAAAGAAAGCTGTATTAGAATTTGATCATCTGATTTTTTTTATATTGATACACACATATATGTGTAAATTTTATATAAATTCAAAATGGAATTAGTAATTATAAAATTATTGTTATTTATTGTTTGACAAAATTAAATTTGTTTAATAATCTGTGGAAATCTATATACGTGTTTTAGTAAACTTAGCATAGGTAGTTGTATTATTAAAAATATAACTTAAAAGTTTATTCATGCATTATTTTTATGTAACAAGTTAAATATGTTCAGAAATTTAATGAACTTGCATGTATGTGTGTGTATATCTGTCAATTGTGTTGCAAATACAATGCGTGTCAAATATAACATATATGTAAAATTTTAATCATTTTTTAATTATTAAATGTCTATTCAAAGACATATTCATTATGGCATCTGTGCACCTATATAAACATATGTGTCAGTCATAATGTAATAACTTAAATTTTGTAGTAATTCTATAAATTACAATGTGATAACTTTTAATTTTGTATATTATTCAAAATCAGAAGTCTGATACTGCAGATTTTAATATCACTTATTGTTTCATTAATAATAAACTTGTATTTAATTGTTAAAATTGTATTAAATCATCATTTGTTGGTTACATACAATAATAGAATTTGTGTTTTCTGAGCTAGATAATGAGCATGGGATGAATATATAAATGTGGATGTATTTAGTACTTTAAGAACATTCCAATATGACATTGTCCTGATTTTGGTGTGATGATTATTTCTTCAAAGATCCTGCAGTACATATGAGTTTAGTTTAGTCATATTAGAAATTGAGTTTATAGTTGACAAATACAAGTGGCCTGAACATTGATGATGAGCAGCATGTTTTTGTATCACAGCATTATTGTTCAAATTTTCTTGTTATGTATTCTAATGGGTTAGCATTTAAGTGGTGCATCCAAGTTATGTTTAAATAATTGGTCAAGCTGGCAAAGGCTCATTAGTTAGTCTGGTTTACAGAAGATGCAATTCCAATCCAGTCACAAGATTGACTATTGATTTATTGTCCTGCTCATTCATAACAATGAATGGTGTTTTGAGTAGTACTCATACTAACTTAGACTGATATTTAATTTTTGATAATGCTGGTTAATGTATGATTGATGTAGAGTTATTTTAGTTACTCTAAGGAGTGACTGGCTGATCTCACAGAGATTCTCTAATCTCATGTTCTTTACTTTTAGATTTTGTTTATTTGTGGGGTGATAATGATATATTTCATCACACTGGTTCAAAACACTTCTTTTATAAAAACTTCCTACTATGCCTTCACATTACAATATATATATATATATATATATATATATATATATATATATATATATATATATATATATATATATATATATATATATATATATATATATATTGTGACCTTTTATTTAGGTCCCTAAATTAATAATTCCAAAATTTTAAATGATAATATATCTGGTGTTAAAATTTTACAAAAGTGTTTTTCAATAGAGATTGTTTTGAATGCACTGGGAAATTTGCTTAAGTGGAGATTAGATTTCAAACCCAGTCTAGGCTCTGACTAGACTAAAATAACAATTTAAAAGTATTATTATTATTTGGTAGATAAATACATTGCTATTTTATTAGTTTTGAATAGCAATTGAAATAAATAAATAATTAAATCAAATTGTTAAAGTCTTGTAAAATAAATCATTATAGTAAATTATTTAAGCATATTTTTTAGTACTAAACATAAAGCTGTCGTCAGTAATAATGAATAGTTATTATAAATGAAGCCAGAGGGGGTAATACTAATTATGCATACCCAAAATCATTGGCTAATTCACTCCCAGAGTGCAATATAATAAAAGCTATATATGTTTTAACAAAGCTGTAGGGGGGTGGACTAATTAAGAAAAACAAGAACCAAGTAAATACAAACCTCAGCTCTGATTTAAAATAAGAAAAAAATTAAAAATCAACAAAATTCTGAAATCTAATTGTGTGGAAGTAGAATACCTTGCTATCTAAAGATGTTTGAATAAGAAATCTTAAAAACCTTGCTATATTTTAAGCCATTTCCATGACTGCATATTTCCTAGGATTCACACTGGAGAAGGAAGTTAAAACCACGGAGATAAGTTTTTATTTGAATAAGTACTGATTTAAACCCAGGAAAATTCAAGCAAAATTAAGCCTTTGCTTTTATGTTATGCATATTTTTGAAATATCTTCTTTGGAAATGACATGCAAATCATTTATAAGTAGACTAAAAAGTTGCAGAACGATGTTATGTGCTTGCTAGTCTAAAAATCCAGCAGAACGATGTTATGTGCTTGCAAATTAAAATATCAAGTTAAAAATAATAATAATAATAATTGGAGATAATATTAAAACAAGTGTTATATATGATATATAGTAAATAAATTTAAAAGTCATTTTGAAATAATCTAAGTTTTAATAAAGTAAATATGAAAATATTTTCGTAATGTTATTCTCTATAGTCTGCAAAATTTTATCGCGCGGGAACCTATGTAATGAAAGAAATTATCATTTGCCAATTGATTAAAATGCTAAAAATGTCAAAGTGATAATTAGATAATTTTATTTATATTGATAATTACATCATACTTTTCTAATAAGAATGAAGTGAAATAAATATTTACCTTTGAATTTTTATTGAGAAATACACGCCACCGTTATAATAATGTTTACAATATTGGAATATGCCCCGACTGTTTAAATACAGCTACACATATATGTATTATTGTGCTGAGAGGAATAAAATTCACAAACAGTTTTAAAAGAAAGGGAAATATAAATATGCTACTTGTAATCAAATTCTACTAATTTTTCAGGGAAAAATTATCTTGATTTAAACGTAAATAAATGATTCTTGTTCTACTTCATTTGAAATGCTTACCTAATAAATCAATAAAGATTTTAATAAGTTTGTTTTGAAGTTTATTTTGAATTATCTAGAGCAAAGTAGATAAATTCATTTTTTTTTTAAAAAATCTGCTACAATTAAAAACATGAATGTTAATTGCCTGATGAATTATCGCCACGGAAACTCTCAAATAATTTCTACTTTTGGATAAGTGTTGAATTTTGTGCTATTATACATACAACAGGATAACGAAATATATATGCTTAATCTAGACTGATTGCTCATCCTAATAACCATTTATATTATTCTAACTCACCAGGATAAATAACTTGGAACAGTATAAAATTTAATGGATAAAAATGTACACTTATTTTGTTTATATAATTGCTGTTATGTATATCACTTACGTGTTGTTTGGGAAATTTATTTTAAATATATACGTTTTATGGTGGCATGAATATATATATATTGGGTTAAAGAAAAAGGAAAAAGATGTGCAAAATATATACATCTATTATAGGTATTTTATTTTTTTTTAGTTAAGAGAAAACCGGAAATATATATATATCGTTTATTTAGAGAGTTATAAAATATTTACTTCTCTCATAGTTTAAAACTAATGTTAAGGTATATTAAAAAAAAGGTAAATGTACAGACATTTTATCAAAAATATCTATATTGGCATGACTGAATTATTTTCTGATATAAAAGAAAATTTGATATAAACCTTTTTCATTTTGTAATTTGCTATAGAAGTGAACGTGTCCACTTTGAATACAAATACAGGTTTGATCTTTATTGTTTAAATCCGTCATGCTTTCTTTAATAAAAGTATATTTGTCATTCTAAAATGATTAACGATCATTGGACATAGGTATTTTGGTTTGGCTGTTGATAAATTAATGGTTTTACATTATAAAAGGGAATATGTAGATTTTCACTGTTAGTGTTAGTATTGTTTTGTCTTGCTATGAGATTGAGTGACAGTTTTTAGTTAATAGGATGTTCCAATTGAATGGCATCCAATATATTAATATTTATATGGAGCATAGGCTGATGGAAGGTCACCTATGGCTAATTTCATGAGAGAAAAGATGGATAGAATCTGAGCAGTAATGAATGCTCATTAGTATAAATAATCCTAAAAAGAAAGGATATCTATGGTTTGAATTCTAGTCTTTTCATGGTGAGGCAAGGCCCACACACGTACATATACCCATAGAGAGGTATAGAATCAGCCATATATTATTACACAACTGTCATGTTGTTTTATAAAGTCTCCCATCTTAGTGTTAAATTCCTCATGATAATATAGAGATAGTTTTTCCACCATGTATGGTGAAGTATAATAGGTCCAGATCATATAGCAAGTATAAAATAATATTAAATTTAGGAACACTCATCTAGCATAGTGTTTTCTTAATCGAAATAGTGTTTATGATGTTGTGAGATCATCATCAGATGTTGACAGACCAAACCAGGATTTATTAATGATGGTAGAAAATGTTAAATGTAAAAGTAAGAGATGCACATTGGCAGAATGGATTCATTTTCATCAAATAATGATGTGACAATAGAATTGTAAGATCAGTTACGTATTCAAGGGTTGAGCTGTGGACATAGGTAATGCTTAATGAGATCTAGGTGTATTTGACTTTTTATGTCTAGTCTTCATTTAATGCACTAAACTTAGTCATTTCAAAGTTAAATAAGTTAGTAATTGCACAGAATGTGATAATTGCCCTTATCATATTCTGATAAAAGATAGGGCTTTGGGATAATGCAATACTTTATAATGTTGGAATTCTAAATTTAAACTTTGTGCATATCCTAGAGTTCTAAATATACTGCTATTATGTAATTTAAGTGCTAGTTAGCTTAAATAAGTTTTAGTATCTTATTTTTAGAAATATGCCAAAAGAGTAACAAATGATATTTTGAACATTATTTTCTATTTGGTTGTATCATTTGCTGAGTACATTGTCAAGGGGATAATAAGTATTTGTCCCATCCATAAATTATTTAAATAGATTACTTTTATTTCATGCCATATCTGTAAATTACAATTTTGTACATAGTGTAAAATAAAGTTTGTTATATTTAAAAATTTATGTAGTTGCATGTAGTCTTACTGCTAATTACCACATCTATACACTATTATTGTTATTGCTATCAACCTACCAGAAGATTATAAATTGAAATCATCATCAACCAATATAGCAATATTAACTATATTATGCTATATCATAATAATTTTTGGTAAGCCTTATAATTTATTGGTACATCTAATGCATTATCACACAATAATTAAAATGTTAATAACTTGCAGTACAGATTGTTTTAAACAATATATTAAAAGATAAACATAATATTGATTTAACTGATTTAGTTAAATCCACAGAGCTATCATTCACTGATCTTGATCACATAGTTTAGCATTATATGAGAAAAGGAATTTAGTAAGTTATTGTTCTTAATTATTAAAAAGTCATTTCCATTCATAAATTTTAAAGTTTATATTAGTTATAAAGTTTATGTGACTGCTAAGTATAATTCTTGATTTAAGTTATATTGAGAGCTGTTTTGTGCATTATGTTTGGGTAGTGGTAAAATCCCTCTTACTGACCCAAATGTATGTTGTATAATGATTTTTAGTGTTTGAACCCTGAGAAGAATTAGTTGTTAAGTTTTAAGATCGAATTTAAGTTTGTAATAAAGTTATATCTTGTTAATTATTATAGTTGAATTTAAAATAGATTACTTTCACTGTTTTATGAAAGTTAGCTAAGCTTTAATATGTAAATTACTTATTTTGGCATAAGATGTATAGTTTGTTTTAACTTCATGATAGATATTCTGGTTGTGTCAAGCTTGAAATCCCTATTTTTATTTAGCTTATCTTTTTACCATTGAATACCATATTAGTTTATAATTTAAGATTTCAGCCTCCATCATTAACATTTTTCTTCAATTTCATCTTGATCAATTCTTTATTAATTCATTTCCATTTGACATTAATTCATTATCAGAAGTGATTAATCATACATTAACTTTTATTCTTTTATCATCTTCACTATTCATTAATTATTATTCTATCATCCTCTTAATAATTTATTATTCTCATACATATTCATTATTTTCTCTTCACTCTTAGATTCCTTTCATTCCACTATTCCATTATTACTTCATTCCATCATCCATTTAGTCATCTACATCATAATTTACTTATCATTTCATTTATAAGTTTAATTTCATAATCACTCCAGACATATAATTATTAGTTATTTTATTAATTTGCTGAATATCAAAGTTAACTCATCTCATTTTGTTTGTGTGGATTTCAGGGCTGGTTTGACCAGAAGTTTTTATCTTTATTAGTCACCTTGTGATCTTCTTTAGATCGACAGTTTCATGCTAGTTTTATTCAATCCAGGAATCATTTCGTTAGTTTTGCATTTTTGTTTCTTCATGCTTATATTCTTGATCGTGTGAGTACGTTAGGTTCCATAAGAGAATTTAATCACTAAAATGTGCGGTATGATCCATTGGTGACCAGCTAGATCAGGAAGTTAGGTTACAGATGCGATTATGGCACTTGACATTGAGGCATAACTGTTTAGTAGATGAAAGCTACCTGTTGCCAAGTTACAGTTGTGATTATGCTGACCAAGGTGGATGGCATGATGATTGGCTGTAGTTATAGTACAGTAGTGATTATGGTGCCTAAAACATGATATGATTAATTTATAGTACAGCGGTCTTGGGAGAAGGTTACAATATATATATATATATATATATATATTCCCATATACAATATATTATAATTTCTTAATTCTATCCAATTCCTGTTTCATGAAGTGCAATGTGTGTGACCTTATGTCTTGACAACTTATATTCTAGGATTTAGTTGATTTTTGATGAACCCAATAAAACTAATTATTTATAAGTAGGGGAAGCCCATGTTTTGCCTAAGGTTATTTATAATAAGCTAATTTATTTATTTATTTCCCTCTTTTTCACTGTAATAAATTATAGAGTTCTTACTTCTTGAGCTAGATTTGTGCATAATATTTACAATGGAATAGGGGGTATATATATATATATATATATATATATATATATATATATATATATATATATATATATTCAAAACAATACAATAATTAATACAGTAAAACAATATTTTAAAAAAAAAACAAATATATACCAATTTAATAGAAGTACTTTCAACTATCTATGTAGTCGTTGTCAACTAGATTCAAATTGTATTAGAAAAAAACCGTTACAAATGTAAACAAAAAGTAATACGTCATACATCAATTTTCCCACAATTCATTAATTTTTATATTGGCGGCCTGTCTATTTATCAACTGTTGCTTTTCACTTTTTATTAACATAGCTTCTTTAATTTTGCGTTTATTATTATTTCTTTCAATACACAAAATCTTAACTTTATTAAAATCAAAATCAAAACCATAATTACATGTTACATTATGATCAAAAAATACTGATGGTGATACATCATAGATCGGAAGATAATAATAAACGCAAAATTAAAGAAGCTATGTTAATAAAAAGTGAAAAGCAACATTTGATAAACAGACAGGCCACCAATATAAAAATTAATGAATTGTGGGAAAATTGATGTATGACGTATTAATTTTTGTTTACATTTCTAATGTTTTTTTCTAATACAATTTGAATCTAGTTGACAACGACTACATAGATAGTTGAAAGTACTTCTATTAAATTGGTATATATTTGTTTTTTTTTTAAATATTATTTTACTGTATTAATTATTGTATTGTTTTGAATAATTATATATATTTTATTATAATTGGAATACAGACATTGATTAATAATTTATATATATATATATATATATATATATATATATATATATTGTACTGGATCAGTTTTGGCTGGTTTCAAACTTCTCCATAATACATTTACAATTTTGTTACTTAAAAATGTTATGTGAACGAACCGGCACGTTCGACTAAAATGGGAGATATTATTGATAGCTTTAACTATCAACAATGGCCCATCTTGGCTGCTAGATTCAAACCCCTACTATCCAAACACTTTATTTGTTTCAGAGTAAACTCCAGGTGCCAGTTAGTCTTGGACTGACGTATTTGGTCAGTAGGCCCATAATCCAGTGCTCGAAATGATCCCAAAACTAGCCCAGTCTAATTTTAATCAATAATAAAATATAGAAAAAAGAATTGGTCAAAAGAGATGGATAAAAAGAAATTGATAAAAAGAATTGACCGACAAATAAAGTTTAATTTTGAAGACAATTTATTAACTAACATTAATTTACTAAATTTAAACATCTTTATAATTTTTTAACTAATGTAACACACGCACATTTTAAATTAACACATTATAATATATTTTATGAAAAAGCATAAACAATCTTTGACATTTAAATTATCTAACATTCACAAACACGCACATCAATAGTTCATTTTATGCATGCTTATAAAGTCCAAATTACTTGTCTCTGTAGGATTTACGAATTACAGCAGTGGCTACTATATATAAATAAGAATAATAAAATGCTTTACCTAGGATTTTTTTGACATGGATATTGCTTGTTGTTAGCTGCTTCTGACAGAGTATATCTGACTGGTTAGATTTGACTTTTCTTGAGGAGATTTGATGCTAATCCATTGGTTTTATTCCTGGAGACAGTTAAAAATTCTGAGCTGTTATGCAGACATTATTTCACAGGCAGGTTTTGATGATCTTGTTAGACTAAAGGGCTGAAGTAAGAGTGTATATTCCCAAAAGCTGCTCACTGCTGCATTTCTGTTTCTGGATACATAATATAAACTGCACTGTTATCTGAACTGCAACAAGGCTGACACACTGAAAACTAAGTTGAAACTGACATCCGATAAAAATCTGGCTATTTATATATGCAAAGTGTTTTTGTTTTAATATCCTCCGGCAAATATATGTTGTCGAAATTTCTTTAGTAACTAATCCTTTGACAACATGTTTTTGAAGATTGTTTAATTAGTAGTAGTCTTCATAAACATGTTTTTATATCTTTAATTAGTAGCCCACCGCTGGTGTGGTTTTTTAAAATCTTTATTTAACTTAATAGCCATTGCTGTGTTTTCCAAATATAATTTCTCTTTAACTTTCATTTATATATATTTTTTAATATTATTCTAACACACATACAGTTATTTACACACACACACACATATATATAATTTATTATAGTAAGCTTGAATGAAAAGAGATTTATATTTTTGTTAAACTTTAAATTATTTATTTTTACGAATACCAATTAAGAAAAACTTTACTTCCTTTTATAAAATTTTTAGTTTAACTTTAAGAAAAACCCCTTCTCACTTTTAATCACTTATTTTCCAACTTTTATTTCAAACTCTTTTACGAAAGATTTTTATTTTAATAATTTTTTTTTTTTTAGACAAAATTATTTTATATACATGTGCCAATTTGGCCTTGGCACAATATATATATACATACACACATATATATATTAAGAGTATCGACATCCAGTTGATGATGATGATGATTCTGTATTGACACAAAGACAATATTCTTTAAAGTACATGCACCACATTTTATTTAGTTTAGCATGTCTTAGAAACTATGCTTATAGTTGTACATTACATTAAAGGTAGAGCATTGGTGATGATCAGCATATTTTAGTATTCTAGCATTATTATTTTTTGTTGGTTGTATTTTTATGGATTAGCACTTAAGTTTGTGCATCCAACTAATAGTTTCAATTATCTTCCTTAAACTGGCAGGGCTAAATAATGAGTCTGGTCTATAATAGATTCATTGTAAATTCAATCACTAGATTGACTGTTGATTTATTATTATTGTTAATTATTCATGATGATGAATGAGTATTGTTTTATACTTATTTATAATCCTAGTGAATTATTATTTAATTATATTTTGGTCAGTTAACTGGCTGGTCTATCAGAATCACTTATTATGCTCATCCCTTTGATATTAAATTTTATTTTTTCTTGAGGATAAGCAAAAAATTTCTCAGATTCCTGATGGTTTAAACTTCAATTTTCTGTAGAGTTAGAAATAGCTACTTATCTTACGATCGTTGATTATCATATACTGGTGGTTATCACCTTAGATGTAACCCCCTTCTTCCCCCATAGTGTTAATATATATATATATATATATATATATATATATATATATATATATATATATATATATATATATATATATATATATATATATATATATAAATGTTTTCAATGTTTGAAAAAAAAAAGATTATTTAGTTTTAAAATCTTTAAAATTTGCTGAGCATGCTTTTGGCTGCTAAGGCACTCATAATCTAGAAAATTACAATTAACACTATACATAGTGCTTGTAAAAATTGAACAAAAGTAGAAACATTTTTAACAATATAAATTGTATATGTATATTGGGTTTTTAGTAATTTATTGTGTTTATATACATGGTTAAATATTAATGGTTTGCTAAAGAGTATATGAACTGTATTTTCTGGTAAAACCTTCAGCACTTCATAAATTCTGTGACATAAAATCATGATCTTATAGATCATGTCATTGGTTTATGCCTTTATAAGTAGAGTTTTTAATTTGGTAAAATATAATTATTTCTATGAGCTGATGCAATTTTTTTTTGATTATACATAATATGAGCGTAATTACAATAGCAATGAACTTCAAATAAGTATTAAAATTGTCACCTACATCAATATGAAAAAGGACCACCAATTGTTGTGACATAGTGTATATTTTGATTCATAATTAGATTTTAATCCAGATATCCTTGGTGATAAAACATTATTCACAAGAAGGCTAGAAAAGTAGATATGTCGATTTGATGGGATTTAACACATAAATTAAAAATGCCTGATTCCAGTCAAATATATTGTCTATAAGAGATTGTTATAGATATCTTTGTTAAGAAGTTGGGCTATTTCAAATAAAGTTTTTTTATCTTTTACTATGAACAAATTATGATAATTAATACATTAAAAAATCATAACTCATATTATGAATGAGAGCATTTAATCATTTCCTTTTTGCTCTATGTGCAGAAAGCATATTAGATGTTTAAATGCAAATTTAGTATGTATTCTTAAGCTATATATAACTAGAGCAGATTTGCACCCATATTTCAAGCTCCCTTTCGTCATCCACTCTATCTTATATAACTGATTCACATGTCCACATACATGTAAAAAGACAAATAATCTTCAATGTACATATTTTGGGCTGAATTTGCAATCTCTGCATTATTCATCAGCTAGTCTGGATCATCTCCCACATAAGTTTACTTAAACTTCATTGTATCAATATTTCATACTCTGTAGTCAAGTTTCAATCTTTAAGTGTCCATATATATTCAATGAACCATTAGTAAAAATGGATTTCCATTCTTGCTATTAAAAAGTGAGAAGGTTGCCTTGACAGCAGTGAGAAATATTGATTATTATCTTTACTGTGAATGTTTAGGTAGTTACTAGTTGATATCTAATTACATCATTATTTCATTTAGCTTTAACCACTATTTCACTTATTATTTCTAAATAATACATGAGCAATTTAAAAGTATTGCAGTTTGTAATGTTATAATTGAGTATTTATTAGTTGGCATTACAGTGACATGTTTATTTCATGTTTAAAGAGGTTTATTTAAACTTCATTGTATCAATATTTCATACTCTGTAGTTAAGTTTCAATCTTTAAGTGTCCATATATATTTAATGGACCATTTATAAGAATAGATTTCCATTGTTGCTATTAAAAGATGAGAAGGTTGCCTTGACAGCAGTGAGAAATATTGATTACTGTGAATGTTTAGGTGGTTACTGGTTGGTATCTAATTACATCATTATCCCATTTAGCTTTAAGCACTATTTCACTTATTATTTCTAAATAATACATGACAATTTAAAAGTATTGCAGTTTATAGTGTTATAATTGAGTATTTATTAGTCTGCATTATGGTGACATGTTTATTTCATGTTTAAAGAAGTTTATTTAAACTTCATTGTATCAATATTTTATCCTCTGTAGTCAAGTTTCAATCTTTAAGTGTCCATATATATTCAATGGACCATTAGTAAGAATAGATTTCCATTCTTGCTATTAAAAGGTAAGAAGGTTGTCTTGACAGCAGTGAGAAATATTGATTTATTGATTACTATCTTTACTGTGAATGTTTAGGTGTTTACTGTTGGTATCTAATTATATATATATATATATGTTAAAACGAAGATTTGCACGGGTTAAATATATAAAATACATATTTTGCGGGTTCATCCGTGTTAAAAACTTTTAATATCAATACACTGACGTTTCGACTTGGTCACACAAGCCATCCACAGAGTTATAAAAAGGTAGAAAGACTACGAAGCTGTTTAAAAATTTCCTCCCCGTAGAGGTTAGAGTCTTTCTACCTTTTTATAACTCTGTGGATGGCTTGTGTGACCAAGTCGAAACGTCAGTGTATTGATATTAAAAGTTTTTAACACGGATGAACCCGCAAAATATGTATTTTATATATATATAGTGTACCTTTTATAATAGGTACAAATAGTTAGGTAGGTTGGAAAAGTATCTATATTTAAAAAAGATTTAAATTTAGATTATTTTTAATATATAATTTAAATGTTATAGTTAGCAGGAGTTTAAACTAATGAGATAGGAGCTTATAAAGATATATTAGATAGTTTGAACTCAGGTTAAGATGAATTAAATTTAAAATAATACAATAAATTATCTAAAATATAGTGTTAATTTTGATTTATTATATTTAAAATGCTACAGAGATAGAATAGCTTAATAATAATGATAAATATTTTATATGTTTAAGGTAATTATTTTGTTCAAACTGTTATTTAAAATAAAAAGTAAATTTAATATTATTTTAAAAGGTGATGAAAGTCTCATATGATTAGGTAATTGAATATAGATTTGTGTGCTTTCAGAAAGTTAGGGAAAGAAAACTTTAGTTTTAACTTATTAACAAAATTTGATACACAATTAAGTGTAGCAAATTTTCAGACTAGAGATAATGTTAGAAAAGTAATGAATAAAATTATTTTATTTAGTTGTAGTATTTTATTTTTTAAATGAATTTTAGATTATTTAAATATTAAAAATTGTTTTAATAAGGATATTTAATTTGTTATAATAAAAATATCTAATATTTAATGTATTAAATAACTTGATAGTATATTTAATATTGATGACTCATAGTTTTATAACTTCATTTTAAACTTTGTACAAGCAGTATTGCCCAATGAAATCATTAGATTAAGACCAGTATAAAAAGAGAGGTTTATGGTAGTCTAGACAGATTTTTTATATAGTTAATTGTAATAACTAAAACACACAGGCTTATTATATACCTGTGTCTATATATGTAATATATAGGGTATATGAGCACAGACTTTCACATGACTCCCCACTCTTCACACTATCTCATAACACTGATACACTTGAACACATATATATTGAAAAGATAAATAATCACCAATATACGTATTTCATGCTAAACCAGCAATCATCAGTTGGTCCATATTACCATCTCTACACATATATGCTATAAGTGTTCAGATATATATTAAGATAGCCAAACTTCATAATTTAATGGACAAGCTTCAATATACTCCACACTCCAACTCTTCAACCATCCATCCAATTAAAAATCTGATGATGGAATGCTCACAGGTCACCCTGATCAGATTTTCAATTGGATGGACAGTTGAAGAGTTGGAGTGTGGAGTAGATTGAAGCCTGTCCATTAAAGTATGAGGTTTGGCTATCTTAATATATATCTAAACATTTATAGCATATATGTGTAGAGATGGTAATTTGGACCAACTGATGATTGCTGGTTTAGCATAAAATACATATTTTGGTGATTATTTATCTTTTCAACATATATGTGTTCAAGTTTATCAGTGTTATGAGATAGTGTGGAGAGTGGTGGGTCATGTAAAAGTCTGTGCTCATTTACTCTATATATTAGGTAATTGTGTTTTCATAGATTTCAGTGTTTTACAGATTTAGTTTGAAATTTATAACTATATTTATTTTTATACTGTAACAGTAGTAATTTCTTTTAAATCATTATTATTTTACTTGAAAGTGTTGTTTAAAAAATATAATTAAGATAATTACTTAAATAATGAATCACTAAACACCAGATTTTCCTATCAGTTTGTCTGCTTCAAACTAATATCAAGACCTCAATAACTCTATGGAACATGATAATAGCTAGTTAAATATTGTGAAGATGAATACAAAATATCAGGAAAATTACTGTAACAAATCTGGAGTGGATTTATGTAAGAACTTTGTAATTTTTATACATACTATGTTTGGGCTGAGTGACTTTTTATTTCAAATGACTTTATCATATTGCAATGCAGCTAATTTATTCAAGATCATTAAGAAGAACTGGATATTAATAAAAAATCTTATTTGTAGTATTACATTTGAAAAGAGAAGAGAATTAGGACTATGCACCTGTGCTTTAAAACTGGACTCAAAATATCTTATGGTATGATGAATGTCTGTTTCAGTACATAATAGATAGTAATAACCTTTATTTGATTTGTCTTTAAAAAAATCAAAATGAACTTATATTTTAAGAATGATATATTTAGCGACAAATTGAAAAAGATGACATTTAAATGACTTTTTAAATTTTTTAAAAAGGTATTACTATTAAATAAATCAATAAAAAATTATATTTTAACATAATTTATTTGGAAATAATGAACTCAGATTTGTCATTTAAAAAGTTTTAAAAAATTATCAGTTAATAAATGTTGGAATGATATAACTGTCTTTTTACCTGGAAAAGAAAGATATTAAGTGACAAGTTATATGTTTGAAAGGATAAAAAAATTGTATTTTTCTTAAAAAAAGAAATATTCATATTAATTCATAATTATATGTCTGCTGATAAATATATTAAATAAATAACTTACATTATTTAATATCTGCTATTAATGATTTTACCCATGGAAAATGTGAATATTAATAATAGTCACTGCAATATGTACTTGCTCTATACAACAGCCAAAAACATACATAAGAAATATTTTCATAAATGGATCCATAAATTATATAAAGAAGATATTATATGCCTGAATAAATGCCCAGAGAAAAAAAACTGAAAGAACAATTATTTCTTTGGGATTATTAATATTCTTTTTGGATTTATCTGGATTTTAATGTTGTCATTTGTACATTTCTTTATATGGTGCCAAGATCAAGATATAATTGTGCACAATACTATTTAACTGTAGCTACAAAACAGAGTGAGCTGACTGACAAGCTAATTCCTAAAAAGCAATTCAACTTATGAGCATGGAAGCAAAAATTCTTTTGTAGCTTTATTATTATGATTTTTTATTTTAGTGTTAAATTTTAACATTAGTATTTAGAAAATTACAATTATTTATTTTAAAACTAACTTGTTGTTATTATATAATTTTAAAATACACTTAACTTTATTATTATGTTTAAAAACCAAAGGGTATTCAGAAAGTAATTTTCTGAATAAGGCAAATTTCAATCATAATTTTTCTTTGAATGAATGAATGGTTTTAAGAAGCAGGTCATCATAAATGGTCTAACATTATAATAAGATCATTGGTAATTTTTTATTGTTATTTAGATTACATTTTTGCTTCATAATTTTGTTTTCTTTTTTTTATTTAACAAAAGGTATATCCTAATTAGTATTTTAAGATCAATATTTCACATTACTTGAATTTAATGTTAAACAGTACAAGAATTGACCATTGATACAATTATCGTGTGTATTTTGTGAAAAAGTTGATAATTGTAAATGAATGTTTAAAAACATCTAAGGATATGTTTAAATATTTATTTTAATGTGAATGTTTGGATATGCATAAATTATATGGCATCATTAAATTTTTAATGCGTTATTTTATGAATGTTATCTGTTGAAATACAGAAAGGATATTATATTGATCTCTAAATAATATCATAATAAATAAATAAAATGTATAGTGTCAATGAATATTTATCAAGATCATTTGTGCATGAAAACTTTTAAAAACATGTTAAAATGAATTTAGATCTTTGTTGTTTATTTAATATTACGTTTTGGGAAGTTATTTTCAAATGCAGTTGGCATATTTTACGATGTTGAATGAGTTATTCAGTGTCGAAGATATAGAATGGTGGTCAGGAAAATAATAATATTCTCATGAAATCATAGGTGTTAGGGATATGTTGAAAACTGTTGCATGTGAATTATATTTCCATATAAAGTTATTAAAATATACAGATAACACAGAGCTGTATATTTTCTTTCCATGTACAGTTGCATTTCCTTATCATCAATAAGTGCTATGATAGAGCCATGACTTGAATCTTAGGTGCCCGATAAATATGGACACTACTCTTATGATTTGCACTGTATCCATGATGAAATTATCTTACTCTTTGATTCATTCTTGTTATTATTAAACACCCTACCCTTTAATCATTATCTATCACCACAGGTATCATTGTAGAAGATAGCTTTATAAGTTGAAAAATTAATGACTAAAACTGGTTGAAGTAAATAAATTTGTGAGAGGGCAAGATGTAATATATAGAAATTTTGTTTGCATATGATGTTGAGATGTTTGATAATTGCTATAGTATATAATATAAGCAAGAAATAATTGATGCCCATACAAAATATTAGAGATCACTTGGTTCAATCAGATGCATATTCAAATGGAATGAAAGTGAGAATAGTGAAAATGATTTTGGGGTGATAAGATGTATTTAAAGAGTATAAAAGTGAAAGTAATACAATTGTCAAGCAATGTAACTTATGGATAGTTTCTTAAATTTTATTATAATTAATTTAAACCTAGTTCAGTTACAAAAATTTATAAAATTTCTTCTTGAATATTTTTTACATAATAATTGTGACCCAGCAGCAATTAATAGAAGAGAGGTCTGCTTTTCTCTGTCTCCAAAATAGTTTATGCAACATCTGCATATGAATTTGCATAAAATTTGCATTAATAGTACAGGTCTTAACCAAATACAAGTCGCCATGAATATTGGACTATAAACTGTCCCGAAAGCGCTTGGCGGTAACTTTTGATAATTTTACGTACATTGAATACCTTCGTTATCTGTGCGCAGAGCATATATATATATTAATTGATTACAAACGCTAATGAAGTAAAGCCTTAACTATTTCAATAATAGTTAATTAATCTTATAGAGAGAGATATTTATAATTTATTTAAATTTTTCTGATATCCAAATATTAGAAAGATACTTTGACAAACTACTAAGAAAGTTTTTTTTTAATAATTTTTATTTTAATAGTTTATTTGGACGTTAAAAAATGTATTTTAAAATATAAACTTGCATCGGCGTGTTTACATCATAAGAAATACATTTTATAGTGCAATAAGTAAAATATTAAGTTGTTTTGTTGTTTTTTTTTTAAAAAAAAGGGAAATTTATTCTATTTCCAATACAATAATAGAATACTATTTTACTGAATGAAAGTTACATATTATCATTACTTTAGTAAGTTTCTTTTTTATTATTATTTTAAAATGACCAGAGTGACGATATTTTATTTTATTTCTTGTATTTGTAGGTCAGATTTATTGTACATATTTTTTCTTATGTTAAATGATGTTAATTCTTATTTATTTTTAAAAATATTTTTTATTATATTATGTTATAAATCTGTTGTTAATTTGTAAATAAATTTGTAAACTGTTTTTTGAAATCTACATTTAGGCATGTTGTAATTTATCTACATGTTGTTTGTTTGATTTTTTATTCTACATGCATGATCCACAGAATTTAATAATTTAAAATATTACTTTTTGGCATATGATCCTTAAGATTACTTAGATATTATTTCTATTATATTTGACTAACTAACCAAATATATTATTATTATTATTATTATTATTTTATTATTATTATTATTATTATTATTATTATTATTATTATTATTATTATTATTATTATTATTATTATTATTATTATTATTATTATTATTATTATTATTATTTTATTATTATTATTATTATTATTATTATTATTATTATTATTATTTTATTATTATTATTATTATTATTATTATTATTATTATTATTATTATTATTATTATTATTATTATTATTATTATTATTATTTTATTATTATTATTATTATCATTGAAGATATGATCATTAGTAATTATTTTTAAATTGATACACCAATGAAAGGTATAATTGAAATTGCCACAATATTAAAATACATTATGTATTTATTTTAAGAATGCCACATTAAACAAACAAAGATTGTACAATGTTTAATTAAAATGTTACTGTTATTTATGTTTTATTCCTAAACTTTAATGATTAAGTAGATTTAATGTTGAGAAACATTAAGTTATTTAGTTGCTTATTGTTGTATTTATTTTATATGAGTAGTTAGTTATCATGTAAAATCCCTCACCATATTTAACTATATACGGTATTAATTAATTCATTCATTTTGTTATCAGTTTGTTAGAAATGAATCTGATATGATAATGATGATGATGGTGATGATGATGATGATTATTATTATTATTATTATTATTATTATTATTAGTTTTCAAAAGGACATTATTGCATATAAAAGAAAAGGGTTACATTAATAATTATTATACCACATGCAGATAAATTGAAGTTAATATAAGCAAATTGAAAATTGTAATTTGGTGGGGGGGGGGGCAACAAAAGCAAGGAATATTCATGTGTTTTACAAATTTGAGTTTACATTTTTTACATACACATCCAATCAGTTTTATACACTGCCAAGGCTTTGTTTTCTCTTTTATTAATCTTTTTTCATGCTATAGTTTGAGCGTTGTTGCAATATGGACCCAGGGGCTGTATACATCTTTTGGGATATGTTTGTTTATTCCTTAAGCAGAGTAGCTCTATTTTGTTCCAGCATACACCATAGTAAAAATAATGTAAAAGTACTTGCTCAAATATATGGAGTTATATTTTGCAAATCATTGCAAGAGCTTGAAAGTCACAATTTCTTTGTTTGTACAATGATGGTATGGATGAGCGAATATTATCAAATGCAGGGCAAATAAAAAGAAAGTGTTCTTGAGTCTCAGTTTTTCTATGACATAATTAGCATATTTTTTTTGTATTTATGTAATGCCTTCTGTATCTATAAAAGTGTAATATTGGTAGTGCTTCAAGATTTAATTTAAGCAGAAATTCATAATATTTGGGTTCTAATGATCAGAATTTGAATTTTCATGTTAGTTGTCTATTGTCAATGTTTAAAATTGTTTTTTTAATCATTTAACACAAAGTGAGAGCAAAATATCTGGTATATATCCCAATATTTAAATTTATTTTGAGGTGGTGAATAAGTAAAGTTTGGAATGTTCAGAATTAGTATGAGCTTTTCCAGTATCCATTGAATGGTAGTGGCTTCTCTATTGGGGTAATCTTCAAGAACACTTTCATGTATGGAAATAATTGAGCACAAGCAGAAATAAGATTTAACATCTTTTTAATGTTAAAAATATTTATTGAATGTAGTGCCAAACCATTTTGTATTAGAGGAGCTTGAATACATTTTAGTGAAATTAAAACAATCATTTTTTCCCAAAACAACTTTCTACATAATAAATTTCTTTTATTAGTAAAAGATTTAGTGTATAGTATTATTACAAAATAGTATGTGATTTGAATCATAATTAATAGATCAAACGAGTAGTTTTGAGTACAATGATAGGTAAGATTTTGAAAGTGAATCAATTATGTTTTCAGTTTTATTCTTAATTTTGTCTTGCATTTGTTGATGCATTTCTAGGTTGCTTAAACAGAAGGAAATCTCACAAAAGAGCTAGGTTTTCCTTTAAAATGTTGTTTGTAAAATTGTCCTGTATATATTGCCAAAAAGAAGATTTATCCATGTTAAATTCCAGCTTATATTTGTTAGTATATGAATTAAGAATTTTTAATAGAATTGGGATCTGTTTTTAGAGGTTAAAAAAATCAAGGCATTATCCATGTAGGCAATAAAAGAGATGTTTGCTTTCAGACCAGGTATATATATGGTTGATGATTCTTTATCATATTCAGCAGGGGATTGACATAGATAGTAAACAAAAGAGCATTTAGTGGAGAACCTTGTGGAATTGAACAGTAAGTTAGAAAAGAGAGGAAAATACTTATGTAATGGTCAAGTTTTAGACATTTGTGTAACAGAATCCAGAAATCAGGCAAAGAGACCAAAGCTTACAAGAATGGAATGGTGAAGCCCCAAATTCTACCAGGCTTCAACTTCTTTATAAGTACTCTGTGTCTCAACACCTTATGAATGACATACCTGAGATTACACTTAGTTTATATTCTTTGTGGCCAACTTAGGACAGAAAGAAACATAAGACTCAGGAGTTAACTACACATAAATTAACTAAATTATAATAAAGTAATGGCATGGTGTTGGAGGCAATGTTCATAATTTATCATCAATGCATAGATCACTCATCCATATTATATAAATAAATAGGATTATTACATATTCAGAAAATCTAAAAATTCCTATTATAAAATGGGAGTCCCTGGAGGAAGCATTCTTGGACCTATTTTATTTTCATTGTATTCTTATAAAACACCTCATATAGTTAGCATCTGTAATATTTTATAGTTTTTTGACAAAATCATGTTATTTCTTAGAAATGATCATTTATCTACTCATTTAATTTTATAAAAAGCTTTGCAATTTGGTGTAAAAAAGTCAGATGATTGTTAATACTGAGAAAACATCCCCTATCTCATTTTCTAATAAAACATTATTCAGTTTTTTTTTTATTATTCTGTTAATAATATTCTTATTCCTGGAAAGGATATAATAAAGATTTAGGGATAATAGTGATAATCATTTTTTACCCATATCAATAAAATTATCTTTTAATACCATAGAAATACTATGATTATAGCAAGGTCAAAAATTTTTACATAGCAATGGTGTGTTTATTTATTCTGTATAATACTTGTTCCTACATTTAATTATTTTGTTATTTGGGTTTTTAAAATAAAATGTTATGAGAATAGATTGCAGAATATACTGAAAAGGTACTTTAAAAATGTAGGCTTATAATTACTTGTGAATAGTGAAATATATGTTATGAAAAAAATAATGTTGAATGATGTAATGATTCTAAAAAAAGTGTTTTAGGTAAATTTGATCTTTCAAAATTTGTTAATAATATAAATTATAAAATTCCTAATGTAATGAGAAACAATGCTTTATTTTATATGAAAAATGTAATCATAATTGCTATAGAAATTTTGCAATCCTTAGAATACCCACGTTGTATAGTAAGATACTTTTGGATATTAACATGTTTCATTTGAAATTTCATAATTTCTTAAGTCAATGTAAACTAATTTTTGACTGTAAAATCTGTATTATAATTTAATTGTTATTAAACTATTGTTTTCTTTTAACCATTACTACAGATTTGTTTATCTGTATTTTTAAAAATAAAACAAGCTTGTGGTTAAGACCTGTAGAGGTCCCTACTATCGCATTTTTACGTGCACATTCTTGAGGTTATAGCCTTGATAAATATTACTTACATAATGAATGTGCATTTAAATAAATTTATAATTAAAACATATTAAAATAAAATATAAGTGTAATCATGAATACCTGTGTTTTTAAATGATTACCATTACCAAAATTTTGAAATGATAATAATAATAAATATTTAAACTATAAAAAATAAACAATTTTTTTCTAATTACTAAGACAATAAAAAGATGTTTCTAAATACTCTAATAAGTACTTTTGATGGTTCAGAACACAAAATCAACCAATCAGTGAAATTTTGCATTCATTTATAAATGGGTTCTCTGTAAAATTCTGACATCATCAGATGTTTTTGAACTTTTAAATCAATATACATTTTTGTTTCAGTTTCTACTGTCTAATGATTGCAAAACTAGCAAAAATAGCACTAGTTAACTGCAGAAGAGTGAAGAAAAGCTTAACATAAGAGCAGTATCATTAATTCTTAATGACATTATGCAGCTGAGAATCATTGAGTTTAAAACATAAATTTAAAAAGTAAAAATAATGTTTAAAATGAAATTTCAACTAAAACAAAAGATTTCATTTTAGTCTTCAGAATAATAAATGAATTTAATGAAAAATATTTTCTATTAAATCTGTATGTTTAAAACAAATTTTATTAGAAAATAAGTTTAAATAATAAAAATACTCTTTGAACCATTGAAAATGAAGTTTTAATTAAAAAAGTGGATAATAAAAAATTTACTGTCCAGTAGTATTTTCTGCTTAATGTCAATGAAATTTTTAATTGATTTAATTTTCAGTTATGAAGCAAATATAATCAAATCAAAATTAAATATAAAAAAATGTTTAATAATATTTTAAAGGTAAATAATAAACAAATAAACAAGTTAAATGTAAACTTGTTTTTTGTTTTAAAATGTCAATAAAAGTCAATGTTATGCAAGCATGGAGATGTACTTTCTCCTTAAGTGGGAACAGATACAGTTTCTGATGGTCCTTAGATCACTGATAACTGCTGAGATCTAAATATTTTAGTTGGAATTAACAACTTACCTTATTAGGCAATTTATAATAATTAAAATCATTTATAGTTTTTTATTAACTGTTTCACATTTAATTTGTTATCCACTTACACCTAGTGAGATTTGAGTAAATAGTTTAACATTTTATTTTTAATGTTTAAAACCTTTGTTTAATACTATGAATCAATAAATTGGAATGGATTTATTGCAAATGTAAATTTACAATGCAAAAAATTAAAAAATCATATTTGAACTTTACAAATATATATATATATATATATATATATGTAAAGTTATATATATTTGTAAAGTTCAAATATACATATATATATATATATATATATATATATGTAAAATCAAATAATATAAGTATAATAACAATATTCACTAGAATAAAAACTACAAAATTTTTAAAAAATGCCTGTATATTAACGGATTGCTACTTAAGATGGTGGAATATACCGAAGCTAGCTATAGCAAAGAATTTTAATCTTTAATTTTATACAGGCATTTTTTAAAAATTTTGTAGTTTTTATTCTAGTGAATATATATATATATATATATGGATATATAATGGTTTATGATATATATATATATATATATATATATATCATAAACCATTATCAGTCCACTGCAGGATAAAGATCTCTCCAAGTTTAATCCATCTTCTCTGATCTTTAACTTCTTTACTCCACATCACTCCTGCACACTTTCTTATTTCATCCATCCATCTTACATGTGGTCTCTTTCTGGGTCTTTTACAATCACTTGGAATCCAGTTTAAGATTTGAATTGTCCATCTATTATCATATTTTCTAGCAATATGTCCAGCCCAACTCCACTTCAATCTTTTAATTTTTTCAATTAGGTCAGTAACACCGGTTTGTTCTTTTACCCATACATTGCATTTTCGAACTCTTCTTGTTACTCCCAACATGTATCTCTCCATACTTCTTTGAGTGGTCTGGAGTCCCTATATTGCTCTTCTATTAAGTGTCCAAGTCTCAGATCCATAAGTAAGAACTGATAAAACACATTTGTTAAAAACCTTCCTTTTCAAACACATAGGCATATTTCCTTTTAGTATCAAGTTATTTCTACCAAAAGCACTCCAACCAAGTTTATTTCTATGATTAATTTCATCCACTATGTTTCCATCTGCATTAATAATCTAACTAAGGTATTTGTAACTGTTAACTTCTTCTAATTCATCATAATGAAACTTTATTTTTATATTTTCTGCAAATTGATTAAACATTACTTTAGTCTTTTTAACATTTATCTTTAGTCCTACTTTCCTACTTTCATCTGAGAACTCCTGCAACATTTTCTGCATTAATGAAGCATTATTTGCAAAAACAACTATATCATCTGCAAAATCTAAATGACTTAAATAATCTCCATTTACTTTCACTCCTTTAGTTTCCCATTTTCATTCACAAAATACTTCTTGTAAGACTGCTGTTAAACGTTTTGGAGATATGGAGTCACATTGTCTAACATCATTCTCAATGTTGACTTTCCCAGTATCATTATGTAATCTAATTGTTGCTGTTGCATTTTTATAAATATTCTTTAAAATATGACAATATCCTGGATCTACACCTTGATGATCCAATGCTTTAATCACTGAAGAAATGTTTATAGAATCAAATGCATTTTCATAATCTACAAATCCAAAATATAATGGCAATTCATATTCATTTGTCTTTTCTATAACTTCTCTCAATATCTGAATATGATCTACTGTACTAAAACCACTTTTAAACCCAGCTTGTTCTCTTGGTTGGTGGAAATCCAATGTTCTCTGTAGACGAGTTGTAATTATTTTGGTATTTTTTTTTTTTATAAAACTGATAAAAGTCTGATAGGTCTGTAATTTCTAATATTTTCTTTATCACCTTTTTTAAATATTAATATTATTACTGCATTCTTCCAATCATCTGGTACATCTTTATCATTTAGACATTTGGTATATAACTTTGCTAAAAAAAATTATATTTCTTCATCTGCTTCTTTTAATATATCAATTGTAATTCCATCATTACCTGGAGCCTTTCCTGTTTTCATACATTTAATTGCTTGTTTCACTTCTTCATTTAAAATTTTGGGCAATTCAGAAGATTTAATAGATATAGGAGGTAGTTGTTCTTTATTACTATATAATTCTTGATAAAAGTCCTTTATCATTTCATGATGTCCTCTCTCTTTTTAGTAATAATTCTATCTTTTTTTCTTTAATTTCCTACCAATACCAAAATGTTGTTTTACATTCTTGAGACTTTATTTTCTTCTACAGTTTTCTTTGCTTGATCACAGTTATACTTTCTTATATTATTTTCAACTCTTTTCCATACCATTTTACAAAATTCGAGATATTCAATCTTTTTTAATGCATCGTTTTAGTATATCTTTATATACCTTTTTTTCTTCATAAATTCTCTAGTCTCAATAGAAATTTTATTGGCCAATTTCAGCTTTTTTCTACCAGCTATCTTTGTTGCAGTTTTTAAAAGTGTATCAGTTATTTTCATATTAATTTCATTCAAATATGAATCATGTTCAAAATCTACTAATACTTAAAACCAATTTGTAAGTTCTAATTTAAATTGATTAAAATGTTTTTGAAGATTAGAAATATCAACTGTAAAAATTGTTTTTCTTAATAATTTTTGTCTCTATAGTTTTGCATTAACTCATATCTTACATCTTACTAATCGATGATCACTTTCTGTGTTAAATTTATTAAAAACATTACAATCTTGAAATATGTATTTTCTGTTAGCCAAAATATAATTCAATTCTGCTGTACCTTCATTGGGATGCTTCCATGTCCATTTCCTTTTAACATTTTTTTCAAAAAAAAAAATCATAATATAAAGTTTTTCTTTTTCAGCAACTCCACTAGTCTATGTTCTCTCTTATTTCTATTACCATAACCAAAATTACCTACAGCACTTTCATCTTTCATTTGTTTACCAATTGTAGCATTAAAGTCTCCCATAATAATTTTAAAATGTTGTTTACTCTGATTGAAAGCCTTTTGTACATCCATATAAGAATCTTCTACTACATCATCACTATGAGAACTTGTTGGGGCATAAACCTGAATTATCTGCATTTGGTTTCCACTATTAAGTTGTATAACTAATCTTTCCACTCTGTCTGATACACCATCAAGTTCCACAATGGTGTTCATCCACTTTTTATTTATAATGCATTCTACTCCACTTGGATTTGTAGTAGTTGTGCCTTTATAATAGAGTACATGTCCACTTTTTAAATCAATTGTCTCTTCACCTTTTCTTCTAATTTCACAAAGTCCAATAATGTCCCATTTAATATAAGACAGTTCTTCTACTAATTCTTGCAATATATATATATATATATATATATATATTGCAATATATATATTATCATCATCATCATTATCAACCATAATCAATCCACTGCAGGATGAAGGTCTCTCCAAGTTTAATCCATCTTCTCCGATCTTTAGCTTCTCTTCTCCACATCATTCCTGTACACTTTCTTATTTCATCCATCCATCTCACATGTGGTCTCTTTCTGGGTCGTTTACAATCTCTTGGAATCCAGTTTAAAATTTTAATTGTCCATCTATTATCATCTCTTCTAGCAATATGTCCAGCCCAACTCCACTTCAATCTTTTAATTTTTTCAATGAGGTCAGTAACACCTGTTTGTTCTCTTACCCATACATTGTGTTTTCGATCTCTTCTTGTTACTTCCAACATACATCTCTCCATACTTATTTGACTGGTCTGAAGTTTCTGTATTGCTTTTCTATTGAGTGTCCAAGTCTCAGATCCATAAGTAAGAACTGATAAAAAAAAATTTGTTAAAAACCTTCGTTTTCAAACACATAGGCATATTTCCTTTTAGTATCAAATTATTTCTACCAAAAGCACTCCAACCAAGTTTAATTCTATGATTAATTTCCTCCATTATGTTTCCATCTGTATTAATAATCTGACCAAGGTATTTGTAACTGTTAACTACTTCTAATTCATCATAATCAATCTTTATTTTCATATTTTCTGCAAATTGATTAAACATTACTTTAGTCTTTTTAACATTTATCTTTAATCCTACTTTCCTACTTTCATCTGATAACTCCTGCAACATTTCTTGCAGCTCTAAAGCATTATTTTCAAAAAAACAACTACATAATCTGTGAAATCTAAATGACTTAAATAATCTACATTTACTTTCACTCTTTTTTTGTTTCCCATTTTAATCCACAAAATACTTCTTGCAGCACTGCTGTCAAATTTTTGGAGATATGGAGTCACCTTGTCTTACACCTTTCTCAATGTTGACTTTCCCAGTATCATTATGTAATCTAGTTGTTGCTGTTGCATTTTTATAAATATTTTTTAAAATATGAAAATAACCTGGATCTATACCTTGATGATCCAATGCTTTAATCACTGAAGAAATGTATATATATATGTGTGTGTGTGTGTGAAATACATAATGACAACAATGACTTTACATTTACTGGTTATTTGTCATAACACTTTTGTAAAAAATATTATTGAAATATTTATTAACTCAATTCAAATTTTTAAATCGGAATTAATCATTATAGTCATAACAAATCTAGGAAATATTTTTGTCTGAAATTGACAACTGCATTTATATTTATTAAATGATCACAAAAATTTAGAATCACTGTTGTTTGACAGAGTGTCATGATTGTAATTATTACTTTGTCTAGTATTACATTACTGTCAATTTCTTAACTAGTATTTTTAAAAGCAAAATATATTTCAACACAACTTAGTTGTAAAGATAAATATATTCTATTTTTAATAATTATCATGTAAAACATTTTATAAAAATAATTATAAATAATTAAATCCATTACAAAATTATGCATTTTTTGTTGTTGTTCGAAAGAATAAAAGGTGATGTTCTTAATATTCATATTCAAAAAATCAATCAGAAACTTGTAGTTTTGTCAGAGTATTTTCATCATATATTCAGCGGACTGATCTTATTGATTTACTAGTTACAAAAAAAATCTAAAATTGCCAGTACTCCACAAAGCAGTTTGAGGTTTTAGCACAAAATGACCATTGAAAAAACTAAAAATGTGATTTAAAACCATAGCCCAAAAATATTAACACATTACTCTGCAAGAAATTATAGCTATAAATAAAAAAAGGTTGTTAAATTTTTAACCATATAGTAATAACTGCAGCTTTCTGTCATTAAAATCAATTGAGTCTGATTGCAATATCAATAGAATGTTTATATGAAAATCACTTAATTTTTATATGATGTAGAAATCAGTTTAAAGAGTTTGTAGAAAAAATATATTATGTTTTGGCATAATAGATTAATACAGTTAAAAACTATTTTAAATACTTTAAAAAATATTAAAATTGTATTGAGAAATAAAGATTAGAATCAATTTTTTAAAATGTATAATTTCTTACGAGTTTTGATTGCTTCCAAAAATATTACTAATTATAAAAATATATTATGTACATTTTTCTTTAAATTGTACAAAGAATACACTACTCTAGAGGTAAATTATTATCTCTCAATTATACCCTACTATTTAAAAACAAAAGCGAAAGCAAATTATGGATTCATAATGTTTACAATTCCATGTTAAAATACAATAAAGTGAAGGAATCAAAATATTACTATCAATGCAGAACACTTTGTGATAATGTAGACTGTATAATACATAATTTCAGAACTAGTCTGGATTCATTCCAGAGTAGACTAGGTAATGATTAATTTTAAAATAATTTATTGATTCTAGTCCATTATTATGCTTTTTGATACTGCTTTATCTTTTTAACTTTGCATCAACATGCATATTACAACTTATATGTTGAGGATCATTGTTGTATTGAATCCAGAATATACATATGTTCATTGCTATAATAAAATTAACAGAGGTAATTTTCAGCTTGTTAAACATAAAAATTATCATTTAAAATATATATGTATATAATACACGAACAATCATGAAATGCCTATAAGTCATCATTTACAGTAATTATTAATCTACTGCAGAATAAAAGCATTTCTATGTTTAATCTTCTTTCATTCATCCTTAGATTCTCTTCTCCACAATACACTGGCAAACTTCCATATATCATCCATCTAATGTGACATGTTTTAGGTCTTTTTACAATCTCTTGATATCCAGTTCCAGATTTCAACTGTCAATTTTTTATTATTATCTCTTCTAGAAGTATGTACTTCTTTGGAGCATTTCAGTTTTTTAATGTTTTCAATAATATCAGTGATACCAGTTCATACTATCTCAGACATTTCATTTTTGATGTCTTCTTCTTACTCCTAACCTCCATCTCTCCATAATCTGTTGAATGATCTGAAATCTCTGTATTGTTCTTTTGTTATGTGTTCCAGTCTCAAATCCATGCATATCTCCACAATTTGTTGAGTGGTTCAAAGTCACTATACTACTTTTCTGTTGATCTGATCTATTTTTGAAAATGTTCATTTTTAAAGACCTAGGTATATTACTCTTTAATATTAAGTTATTTCTTCCAAAAGCACTTTATCCAAGTTTAATTATGTGATTAATTTCACCTATAATCATTCCATCTGTATTAATAATCTGGCTAATGTATTGGTAGTTGTTAATTTTTTATAATTACTTTTAAGCTTCTTTCCTTTTTTTAAACAAAATCCATTAACATTGACATTGTCTACAAAATTGAAACTACTTAAATAATCTTCATATGCTTTTATTCTCATGTTTTATTTTTAATCCATAAAATACTCTTGTAAAATTGCAGTAAAACTGCTCTGTTGTACACATTATTCAATGTTATTATTGTTAGCATCACCACCTAATTTAGTTACTGCTGTTGCATTTTAAGAAATATTCTGTTTTTTATATTGATGATGCAAAGCTTTAATCACCATGGAAATATTTTTGAATCAAATGCTTTTTCATAATTACAAATTCAAAGTATAATGACAACTCTTATTCATTAGTTTTTTCTATGATTTCTTTGCATACATGGATGTAATCAACTATGTCAAGACCATTTATAAATCTAGTTTGTTATTTTAGTGAGTTAAAATCCAATATTTATTGTACATGAGTTATATTTATCTTGGTGAAGATTTTATATACAAATAGGAAAAGATTGACAGATTGGTAGTTGCTAATAATCTTCTTTATTGCTTTTCTTAAATATCATTATTAATAAATACATTCTTCCAATTATCTGGTACTTATCATTTAAATATATGATATATAGTTTTGACAATTTTTCTATTTCTTTATCTGTTTTTTTAATTACATGTTTATTAATGATTTAAAATGGTGGGAAATTCAGAAAATGTAATAATTATAGAGAATACTTTGTCCATTTGTTTTTTTATTACTATATATTTTTTATAAACACCTTCCATTCACTTAATGATGTCATCTCTCTTTTTGGAAATTATTCCATCTTTTACTTTTATTGCAAATGTAACTTTTCTACCAATACCAAGATTAAATTCTTTTGGACTTGATATTTTCTTCTATGTATTTCCTTTTCAATTCATAATTATATTCTATTGTTATTAAACTTTTTTCATATCATTTTACAAAAAAATATTCTTTTTAATGAGTCATTTTTAAATATTTTCATATTTCTTCTTTCCTTCAGCCATTGCCTTGTATCTGTAAAAAAGTTATTAATAAGTTCATGCTTTTTTGTATCAGTTATTTTTGTTGTAGTTTTTAACAATGTAGCAGGTACTTTCTTATTAATTTTTTGTATATGTAAACCATCTTCAAAATCTATTAATATTTTAAAAGATTTAGAAGTCCTAACTTAAATCAACTGGAGTAATTCTGAAGGTTAAAATAACAACTATTAATATTATTATTTTTTATAATTTTTATCTCTCTCGTTTTGTATTAACATATATGTTACATTTTACTAAATGATTATCACTTCCTGTTTTGAATATATTAATATTATCACAATCTTGAAATACACATTTTCTGTTAATTAAAATGTAATTCAATTTTCATTTACTTTCATTTGGTTGCTTCCATGTCCATTTCCATTTAAGATTTTTTTAAAGAAAAAATCATACGTACATATTTTTTTTGGAATTACACAAATTTGTTTTCTTTTTCATTCCTATAAACTAATCAAATTTATTTACATTACTTTCATCTTTCAATTGTTTACCAAATCTAGCATTAAAATTTATTGTGACAATTTTAAAATGTTGCTTGGTATAATCAAAAGCAGTTTGTATATCCATATAAATGTTCTCTGCTTTTTCATAAAAATAAGAATTTGTTAAGACATAAACCTGAATTATCTACATTGGTATCTTCATTGTTAACTAACTCATCTTGCCCTTTTATCTAATACACCACCAATCTACTCAATATTCATTTTCTATTTCCTATTTGTAATAAATGTCATTCTATTTGTGCTTTCAATATTTGTTTTTCTATAGTATAATACATGTGCACTTATTTTATCTTCATCTTATAATTTCATAAAGCCAGTTCTTCCAATTTGTGCAATCTTTCCTCAAATGAAGATGGTCTACAGTTATATGTACATAAGTAAAATGTCATCATCAAATGGCAGTCAATTCTATAGTTACCATCGGTCACAAACCACTGTCTTCATTCCTGACTTTACAGCCTTTTGGAAATAACGTTCGTACTTTTTGTCTATCATGACTATAAATAATTATTTTTAAAAAGTTCATGAACAGACATTTATTTTGCCTTCAAATAATTCAATTACTATTTTAGTTAAGAACTGTCAGATCACTGAGAGAAAGATTACACAAGCCAGTAAATTGCCCACTCTGGTTGATGTGTTATAGTGAGCATCCCATTGTTATTGATTTTCTACATCAATGATTATATAGCAATAATATCTGCAATGACAAAATCGTATGAAGTGGACATTAAGAATTTTCTCTGCTCGATTTTTTACGGCCTCAGAGAGGAATCAAACGGGCATCTTTCTGTTAGCACTGAATTCTCTGTAGCGCTGTTTATTGTATAATATATTATATGTGCACCTAAATATTAATATGTATATATTCATTCAAATATGTTTGTGGTTAAATACTTTTAAATGATTCATATCAATTATTTTTCAAAAAAAATAGTATAGATCAAATTCCTTTAAAGAAGTGGATAGATTTATTTAAATTATATCTGGGAGCCTATTATTTTTTAAGCTACCTATGTTGTGCAATCATACATATACAATGTAAGCTTTATACCTGAAACTGTCCCATTAGTGAGTCACTAACAAGCTAACCTTTCAGTTCCACTGAAACGATCAAGGTATGAAAGTTGGCTAAAAACCTGATATTGTTTTTTTTAAAAAGAAGAGGTCGAAATCCCCCCCCCTTCTCTTCCTACTTCCAGTTTATTAGGAAAAAGAAGAAAGTAATTTTCTAGTAAGTGAGGAGGTTAATTTTAAAGCATTTGACTACTTTTTACACTCCATTTCTTGCGGATGAGTTTCTTACAAATTACTCTCAGAAATTTGCAAATGAAATTGGTGGGAAAAGGCAAGATAAGAAAAATGTTCAAAATAACTCTTTTTATATCATTCAAAGTTCTTTTAATTATTTATAATATCAAATATTTTCTAACCAAGTATGACCAATTCATATAGAACAGGAAGAATATTTTTTGTACAGTAAATATATAAACCTGATATTGTGTTTATTACAATTAAAATCGATATTTAAAAAAAATGAAAAAATAACAAAAAATAAATGTAGAAAAAATAATAAAAAATACTTTAATTAATATATAGCAGACTTTATTACAGTTTTGTTGAAAAAAATAAACGCGTGATTAGTCGATCGGGCAGTAGAGTGACATTCATGAATCAAGATGAGTAGTTTATAGTTTGATCGAGGAAGTTTTAGATTTTTTCCGTCACTCTTTCACTGAACTAATAAGTAAATCTTTAAAAAAATTTTAATCACTACTGTTTTAATATGAATATTTGTAATCAATAAAGTTAGACAGTTAAGTTAGTATTCTGTAATTCAATACTAGCGCAAGTTCGTATTACACAGTAAAGTTAAATAATAATAATGTAATACTAATAATGGCAGTGTCATTTCTTAACATTCGTATAAGTTGTTCTAGCATAGAATTGGTTTAACTTACTGGCGACAAATCTTTTTTTCAGGTATGGTAGATGACTTTTATACTATATACTTCTTCAGTAAAAAAATATTCATGAGTGAGCTAGTTATATACTAAGTACAATAAGCAACAAAAATATATAATTTAAAACTAACTACTTTCTCGAAGTTACAAACTATCATCTCAGGTCTAATATATTATTTATATCCTCTCATAAAAGTCCAACAACTATTCTCTAGATAGAAAAGGAAAAAGAGAGAAAACTCGATAGTTAATACAAATAAATAAATATTTTTACGCAATTAAGTGTAAATACATATATACATAAGTTCACCAGTCAGACTCAAAATTACGTTCTACAAAAACCTGACGCGTAGAACTATTCAAAGTTCTATACGTCTAGCAACGGGATCACAATTACATCTCGAAGCAACTGAGAGACATAAGTTCACTAGATGAATGCAAGTATAGTATTCAATCAATAAAGTATTGAGAAGTTTGCAGTCTCTCAGCTTAATTTCAATACCGCCTGCGCTTTATAAAATAAATATTATTTACATATATTGCTGCAAGTTAAAACATCGAAAAACTACTGCGAAGTAAATCGAAAAATTTCACGCTGCATGTTTGTGGTTTGAGCTCAGTGAGTTGAGTGTGAAGATATTTAAGATTCATACTTTCAGATCTAAGTACTTTAGACTGGCTTGGATATATAGAAAGACAAGTAAAGAAGATGGTGAAACCACCTTTTTCTTGTTAAATTCTCTGTCTCAGATGTTTACGTCTGATTGGCTGTTGATAGTCATAAGCGCTTGAGAAGTTTGCAGTCTCTCAGTTTAATTTCAATAAAGTACTATGAATTTAGTATAACACTTGCTCATTAACAATGCAAAATCATTTGTGTACATATTTTTTGGTTTCAAAAATAGCATTATACTAGATGATGTTGTTTAGAGCAGCTCTAATATATCTTCATATGATCACTATTGCTTAATCAACATTTGGTGTGATTCAGTCAAAATGTTGGTAAATGCCAATTTTAATAATAAATATATACTCCACAAGTGTAAAATACATATATCTTTTCTTCATAAAAAAATTCATTCTAATAGCTTTATATTTTGAATTTTTTTCAATTTTTAGCCATGCATCCTTCATTTCGACTCCACCCGTATTGTAAACACTTACCAGATCAAAACTCAGAACACCATTACTCCTTTTTTTCACATACACATACACACACATATATATATATGTTGAGATAAAGATTTTTGTGGATTACAGATATAAATGATATACTTGGCAAAATATTGGTATATTAATTATAAAAAATCATACACAGATAACTCACAATATTGTAAAAAATGTAACAATAAAATATTAGCAAATCAAAATGTACAAATTTTTTTCATCATTACAATAGTTCCATCCATTAAACAAATAGTCTTTCTCAAATAAACTAATGACAATATATACACAGAAATACATATAACAACCCATAAGTCCAAAACAATTGTGAATTACTTTAGTAAGAAGTCTTCATAAGATTGATAGCTTCAGACCAATATTGTAAAAATTATTTTTAATGTTAGGCATGATTAGAAATTATCTTTGAATTGTGAGCAACTATGTGTATGTTTTTTAATAACTTTCATTTAATTTAAAGGATATTAGTTTAAAGAGCAAAACCATCTTTTTGATAAAAAATTTTTTGGCTATTTTGATTGGGCTACTTTATTGGTGTAATTTTTTCTTATGCACTGTATTTTCTGAGAAACTGCAACTAGTTATGCATACAATAATAACAATAATTCCTAAGTCAAACTCTTATAGGGTCATTTTAAAAGTTCATAAATCACATCTTCTTTCTTGTAGTAATGCTAATTTATCAATTAGATAAAGAATTGTCAATCTTTATCCAGCAACCATAGTGTTATATGAAGTGTGACTAGTGAATTATTATTATATGAATATTTAGTCTTAGTTTCTTCATGAATCGATCATATATATAAAAATATATGACATTTTTAAATACAAGAATCTTTTTTTATATCAACCCAAGCATTATATCACTGTTTCAGATTCTTATCAACATCAACTTCTTGGATATCATAAATAAATAAAAATGTTTGCTGGTGCATTTAAGAGTACAATCCAATGCTCTTCACTTTAGTCTGGAGATTTAGAAGACATTGTCATTCAATGTCTACTCATTAGTCAGTCTTAAGATAAATGGGTTTGGAGTAGAGTGAATATTTTTCAATACAATAAGCAAACTTCCAACTACTTTTTCACTGCTTTTTGTTTGACGTGGATCTTTTTTTTTCATAGTTTTTTGAACTATGAAGATTACTTCTGAAATTTGTATACATCAATTCAACATTTGTAAAGATAGAAAAGATAATGTCTAAATCATTTGATAATGTATTATGCTTTTATTTTGTCTCTAGAAAATAAAACCTAAACATATACTTCACAAATGCACTATAAGTCAGAAGCATAAAGCATTTCTTTTTTAAAACAAATCAATCATTATGAATGTAGAAGTGTTAGTTTCTTATGTTTTTTGGGGTGGAGGTACATAATTAATCATCAAATAAAAAAATGAATCACATAAACTTCAAATGTATTACTTTGCAGTGCTATAATAATTAAAGTAAAGTTAAATGATAAACTATTAAAAAGTTGGACAAAGATTGATTATAAAAAAATTAAATTTATTACTTACTTTGGACTTATATAAACATATTGTTGTTGTTTTCTTTTTTTCAAGAATAAACTTTATTTATAGAAATGGTTCAATACAGGGGATACAATAAAATTTGAATACTGTTGGGAACTTACATTTGTTGTTCCATCATTTTGTAATAAATATTAATGACAATTCTGTAGAATGTACAAAGAGAGCCTAATAATTGAAGTGTATATTAAGCAAGTTACAAAAACTACAATATTTGGCTATAATGATTTAAAAAAAAATTGGGTATAAATATAAAATACAATAAGAAACTTGCATATGGTGTTCCATTGTTTAGAAAGATAGTTTAAAAGAAATACAGAAAAATGTACAAATGGGATTATACAGTCAAGGTTCATACTTTTGTGGGCATTTCAAACAGCTGCCCCAACAATTAAGTACTACATAAATTAGTAATGAAGTTACATTAATTGAATACAGTAGTTAAAAGAAATTGAGTAGCAATATAAATCACTCTCAGGAACTTGCATTTGGGCTGCATATAAATATTTAATAAAGCTTCAACAGTAGCTAAACAATCGGCCATATAGATTGAATAATTTATATGACAGACCACAGTATTTGCATAGATCAGCTTAGGCAGGAATGTTCATTTGAAAATAGTTTTTTATATTTTCAGCCACCTTCAAGTTTTGTTAGCCAGTGAAGGCATACAGATCCTCTTATCAGATCCCCTTGCATTATGGATGAATTTCACAAAGAGGTCTTTAGTCTGGAGAATGGATCCTTTCTCAAACACTGCTTTACACCTGATGGTCCATAATCTGAAATTTATAAAAGTTGCCAGATGGATGGAGCTGAATAGACCCTTCTCAAAGGCAGTCCGAATCATCACACAGGCTGGGTCTGGCATGGTAATTTTCATCAGCGCATAGTTTCATAGTTCTGACCAGAAATCACATTGAAATAGAAGATAGTAAATTGTCTCTTTCTGTTTACCATACATTGAAGCACAAGAATCAATGTTGCAGCCTTGGTGATAGTATAGAAAAGCCTCCATGGATAGGACTCCAAGGTTAATCTTAATCAGGAAGTCCACATATTTGGGCTCAAGCCTGAGGAACTTGGTTCATTTGATGAATCTGGCAATGGAAACTGGGAGAAGGTTGGAATTTTTGGTTTTAGATTTAAACATCAACTGGTAGGTGTCCCAGTAAGTGAGCTTGGAGCCAAACAGGGTGTGTATGTTTTAATGTTCTTTAGCACTAGGGTGGCCTGATGCCAAAACCAGAGACCTTTGCACTTAGGTGGGGGTATATCAATCAGGTCAAACTCTTCCACTGAAATGGGGCATTCAATGTCTAACTGGAAGTTTAATAGTCTAACCAGGATGTTATATGTTTTTGTATTTGAAAGGTTTTTATGAAATGTCATCATGTTTTCATGAAATCATCAAATAAATCTTTCAAATTAACTACGTAGCTGCTTCATTTTAAACATTTGACATTTTTTGGTTTATTCACACTTTATATTATATATGTGCTATTGATATATCAATTATTTTTATTAAACCACTAAACATCACATGATCACCTCTTCTCCTATGGTACTACTGTTGGAAAGTTTTGCCTGTTTAATTATTTTTATTTTGAAAATTGAAAAAATAGATTTGAATGAATTTATTTTTTTAATACATATGTATTAAGGATGAAATGTTTAACAGCTTTAAATGGCCATTCAACAATTTAGTGTATTTTTTGAGTTTATCAATACATCCTTTATCTTAACTCCACAACAAAAGCATGGATACTCAAGTGTTTTGTATATATGATTCCTCTGAGGAATGAAGTTTGTTTTCAAATGGATTCATAGTGAGAGGAGGTAATCTGATTCTTTGTATGATAATCTCACTAATAAAAACCTACAAAATATATTCAAAAATTTAATTTAATTATTTTTCAAAGTAATTCTAAAAAAAATAATTGTTAATTTGCAGAATATTGTCAGTGGATTATGCATTTGAGTGTGCATTTTTGAACAGCCATTGTATATTTATATAGATAATGATATATATATATCAAACAAAATACACTAGAATAACTTGCAAAATTAAAAATGCCTATATAAAATTAAAAAAATAGTTTCTTTACTATAGCCAGCGTATGGCTTCTTCCACCATCCTCTACCATCTTGAGTATTAATACTCAAGATGGTGGAAGAAGTCGTAAGCTGGTTATAGCAAAGAAAATATTTTTTTAAATTTTATATAGGCATTTTTAATTGTGTAGAGTTATTGTATAGAGTGTTTTGCCTGTTTTATATTTATATCATTTGATATTATATATTATAAAGACAATTTTATGGTTATATGATGAAAGTAAAATCTTTTTAGATCATACCATATATTAGTTTTTTGCATAAATTACCAATGTTTACATAAAATTACATTTATATTAGTCAAGGCTAATGCTTAATAAAAAATTGCTTTGTCTCAAGTAATAATGAGATTTGTGATTGCATGTGAATTAAAGGATGTTCATTTATATTAGATAGATATCCAATCAGAATAGGAGGTGCATTAACAAATATGTTGGTATTTTTTAACAGTTCTTTATTACAACCCTATCTTTGGTGAAGATGAATATAATTTTATCAAAATATTGACAATCTTTGCAAAAACCTAATTCATGGTGTGTTCTAAAAAAATATTTTAATTTTATATATATATATTTTTTTAATTATAATTTACCAAGGTTTTTTTCCAGAAATTTTTGACAATAAAAATTATAGAATTTTTTTTTTTTTTTAGAAATTAATCCTTATGTTTATTATTATAGTAAAAATTATAGAAATTATATCAGTTTAATATTACTATACAATAATAATATTAAAAGTTTATAATGAAATTAAATTTAAAAATAATTTTAAAAAATTATATGTATCATACTTCAAAGCAAAATTATTTTCATTAACTCTCATACAGTGTTAAAACAAAAGACAATAATCATTAGTTTTTCTGATTGCCAGACAATGAGATTGGTTTAATTTTTAATTAAGAATATCTATTTACTCATTCACTCATTTACTGAAAAAAACTTAAAATATTGGGTGTCTTATATAATGAATGAATAACTAAAAGATTTATTTTTAGTTTGAAGCCTGAAAACTGTAATAAAATTTGCTTATCCTGGATTCAAACTCAGATTGTGGGTCTTCAGATAAAAATGCTATCATTTCACCACAAAACATGTTATACAAGCATTTTAAAACATAAATTCATAAGAAATATAATGAATCTAATATTAAAAGCAAAAATTTAAAACATCTTAAGAATGTTTACATTATTATTATTTTAAAAAATATTTATATTTACATAGCTTTAATATGCTTTCCTTAGTATTTTAAGTTTCTGAAAGTATAAAGTATTTTATTTTTTTATTATATAAGATGAAATTATTTATAAATATATATATATATATATATATATATATATATATATATATATATATATATATATATATATATATATATATATATATATATATATATATATATATATATATATTAAATTAAAATTATTATTATTTATCATTATTATTCTTATTATAAATAGAAGGAATTTGAATTCAGACTTTCAAGTTCCCTATAGCTATCCACACCATCTTACACAACTGATACACATAACCACATACACTGTGAAAAAGATAAATAATATCCAATATAGAACATATTTTATGTATTAATTATACAAGATGGAGTGGATAGCTATAGGGAGCTTGAAGGTCTGAGTTCAAATCTTTTTTAATTACATTTTCACTATAGACAATATACTTGTATTTAAATATTATTATTGTTGTTGTTGTTGCATAATGACTTTTTGTGTACTTTGTATAGTTATGGAAGGTTGCAACAAATGGCTTAAAACTGTCAAATGCATTTAAAGATGTAAAGAAATATAAATAATGCAAATATTTCATTTGTTGTCATTAAACATATAAATAAAATATTTTATAAATTAATATTTTAGTTTTATTTCTGCTTTTCTTCAGAATATATTGAATTTCAAAATGTCACAGTCAATTGGATCATCACTTTTAAGACCTTATGGTATATGATGAACATTAGATATTTAGATTGCCTAAATAAAATGAAAATCCAAAGATCTAACTTATGCATTTCACTTTTCTAGTAACATTGCAGATAAAATTAAATAATTCACAATACAACAATAAATTAAAATATATTCATGTCAAAAACATCAAAAATTAACTTATACATCACATATGGGACAAAAAAAATACAAATTAAACATTTTCCCCACAAAATTAATGAGGCTTTTGGATTTATATACATTTATAAAACTTTTTTTATTGGAACCTGAAATTTATTAAATGTTAAACTTGAATATTAATAATATACAGAACTATGGGAAACCACTTAAAAAGTACTACTCTCAATATCTATGTAGTTTTTAATAAATTAAATGCTTGCAAATATATATTTGTAATTTAAATTAGAATTTTATATATATAAATGAATATATAGCGTACATTTGAATAATGTGATTTTCAATTTTTAAAGATTGTTGACATTTATACATGTTTGACTTATTCTTGCATCTATTTTTAATTTACCACTGAAAACTTGACATCCCATCAATTATAGAGTTTTGTTTTGAAATAAGACTCTATGAGCAAATGATATATATCAGCTCATATATATATATATATATATATATATGAGCTGATATATATCATTTGCTATATATATATATATATATATATATATATATATATGTTCATATAAATGTTTTCATGAGTTGCATAGGTCATATTTGGTGCATTCATCCATGTAAGATTTTAATTAGATATTCCAATGTTTGGACTTGATCACACAATCACTCAACGGGAAATGAATACTATATAATTGTAGAGGCAATGTAAGCAGTATCTATAAAGATAATTGTAGAGGTGCAGTAAACAGTGTTCACAATAATTGTTAAAGTTACACAGCCAGAAAAAACAGGTGTATAAACTAGAACAAATTGAAAAATAAATAAAAATTAATAAATAAAAAATAAAAAATTCAGAATCTTCAGAGTTTTTTTGAAAAAACAAATTACTCTTAAGTTTCTGAATTTTTATTTGTTGTTTATAAATTTTTATTTTTTTTTCAATTTGTTCAATTTTATACACCTGTTTTTTCTAGTTGTGGAACTTTAACAATTATTGTGAACACTGCTTACAGCACCTCTGCAAATATCTTTATAGACACTGTTTACAGCGGCTCTACAATTATATAGTAATCATTAGATAGTAAAGAGTTTGTGTAATCAAATCAAAATATTGGAATACCTAATTAAAATCTTACACTGATGAACCCACAAAACATATGTTTATATATATTACAAGAGGATTTGAACACAGAATTCCAAGCTCTCTACAACTATCCATTCCACCTTATACAACCAACACACATGACCACATGCATGTAAAAAATAAATGACATGCAATGTGCATATTTTGTGCTGAACTAGCACTCTTCAGTTGGTCCAGATCATCATCATCTACACATATATATATATATATATAAACATGGATGAACCTACAAAATATGTCTTTTATATATGCAACCTGTGAAAATCTTCATATCAACACACACACACACACACACACACACACATATATATATATATATATATAATAGTGCTCAGTTTATATTAAGATAGAAAATCTTCAAACTTTAATAGTCAGGCTTCAATTTTCTCACCCTAGAAGTCTTCCACCATCCATGTCATTGAAAACCTGTTGCTGGAACACTCAAAGCCTTTGTTAATGCCAATATTATTGTCATGTCCAAAAGCCCTTCTTAATTCCAATATTATAGTTATATCACATGGGTATGACAATATTGGCATTAACAAAGACTTTGAGTGTTCCATTATCAGATTTTTAATGATATGGATGGAAGTAGAGTTTTAGAGTGGAGAATATTGAAGCCTATTCATTAAACTTTAAAGATTTGTTATCTTATTATAAACTGAACACTGATTATATATATATATATATATGGGAGATGATCTGGACCAACTGATGAGTGCCAGTTTAGCATGAAATATGTATATTAAAATCATTTATTTTTCACATATACTTGGTTATGTGTATTGGTTGTATAAGATAGAATGGATAGCTGTAGGGAATTTGAAAGGTTATGTGTATTGGTTGTATAAGATAGAATGGATAGCTGTAGGGAATTTGAAAGTACGTATTCAAATTCCTTCTAATTGCATTAAGGTGAGTGTAAAGACAATATATATATATATATATATATATATATGTTAAAACGAAGATTTGCACGGGTTAACCCGCAAAATATGTATTTTATATATATATATATATATATTATAACTGTTAAAAATTGCACAAATTGATTCCCAAGAGCTCAGCCAGGTTGTAAGACATAAAAGAGCTTTAATTTGTAATTTATGTCCAAATCTAAGAGAGTGCAATCAACAATGTAAGGAGATTAACTTATATTTCTGATAATTCTAATCAATTTTTTTTCTCAGGCTCCCATTTTAGGAACAAGCTACATTTTTATGTCAATCTCATCTGATCACTGAACTGCATATTTATGATACGATATTTTTTAAAATTACTATTAATCACTCAACTCAGCATTTTAGAGACTTTGAAATGTCATCTCTTACTCATTACCATCATTATTTTATGGATATTATATATTTTATATAATCACAATTATATGGTACAATTACAATAAAAATAGAGAAATGATTAAACTTAATAAAAACTTAATGATATTAATAAATATAAACATATACAATTCCGCAAAGTTACACCAAACAATTAATTCATTGCTGTATATATATTATAACCTACACTCCCAACACCACTCATATTAATTCATTGCTGTATATATATTATAACCTACACTCCCAACACCACTCATATACATTACATGAACCGAAATGCCCAGGCGCCAGTTCTATTAATGAATAGAACAATATAACAAAATATATAATACAAAATTATTACTGATATTCTATATTTAAGTTTATGTTCAGCTCAGCTCAGTGGGAGGCTATAGGCAGTTCATAAGATATATGATAATAAATGAATAAAAGAAGAAATATTATAAAACATTTAATATAATGTAAATTCCATTGTTAATTAATTGTATGATAAAGAATCATAATGTTTATTGGTACAGTCTATTAAAATATACTTTAAACTTAATTTCTTCCTTCATCCAAATACAACATATATCAGCTTGCTATAATTATATTCCTAAACAATTCTATGACTTGGCATATCATAATCTAAACATCTACTTTAATGTCAATCAAGAAATAAACAATAAAATCTCAGGGGATTTAACAAACACAGTTGAATTAAATAAAATACATTGGCCCATAAATTATAATTCTAAAGTATGATAAAAATGTAATGAAACGAATTGACTAAAATATTTTACTGTGTTTCAATAATAAGATAATCACAGAAATAGGGTATTTTAATCTCATATCATCATCTCACAAATATACTGACTTGGCACCCTTTCTAATACGTTTGTCAAGTGGCAAATGTTCTTTTATAATGTTTGGATTAAGAAAAACAATATTGTCAGACACTAGCAAATTTAATATTATAACTCTAAAATAATATATCTATTTTATAATAGATTTATGAAATGTGGAGATGTGGAAATGGAAACACGAATGTACACAAGAATAACTCAAGACACAGTTCTTAAGATTTTAAATAACTAAAACAAATCATTTATTACAATAAACAAGATAAATTTGGTTTAACATGATATTTACAAATGGACAATTTGTTTTACAGATATTTTTTTTTAATTATCAAATAAACTTTAAGCATCAGTTCGGGATTATTCCTACTATCAAAGCAAATTAATAACAAAACTTAAATATCCTGACTTCGAACATACGCTTTGCCTACATGTTTCATCTACATGACAATAAATTATTAGCACAAAAAAATACTTTTGTGAGGATATTACTCTTGATTAACAAAATAAATCAAATTAATTATATTTGGCTCTCAACAAAACAACTTTCTCTAATTGACTAAATAATCAGTTTCAATTATGTATATCTTATGCATAGCAACAAATCATGTTTATTCTGATGATTTGATGATTTATAACCTTTATTTAAAAATAAGCATTTATTTTATAACGTCTTGCGTGCGATTATAATTACGATAGAATGACAGCCTGTTAAGCTAAATTGCGCAGACGCTGTGAGAATGTTGTTAATAAATGAATTAACAACATTCTCACAGCGTCTGCACAATTTAGCTTAACAGGCTGTCATTCTATCGTAATTATAATCGCACGCAAGACGTTATAAAATAAATGCTTATTCGTATATGAGTTAGTTTCGTTTGGAGTGGCGTTCAGTAAATTCTAGAAAATTTCATTCACGCCATTCAAACAGACATTATATATAGTAATTTAAAGTGACTATTATGTAGTCACGCCTTCATTACAACTACTTTAGATTTGCTCATATATAAACATTTGAGTTGTAGGAGTAAGAGGATTCCTTTTACTCTTATATAAATACTATATCATGTGGTTGTTCGAAGGTATTCATTTATTAACAACATTCTCACAGCGTCTGTGCAATTTAGCTTAACAGGCTGTCATTCTATCATAACCTTTATTTAAATAAATACACTGTATTTTAAAATATTTATTTCCGTTTTAATCTCAATACTTTATACTTTATATTTAAATGAATGTAATGTATTTCAAAAGACATTTATTTCTCATTTTAATTTCAATAATTCTATACTCTATATACGCGATATTATTTGTATTACGCATGTGTGTGCATGTTCAAGCAGCAATAATATAAAACAATCTTTTCTATAAACTCTCCATTCATCAAGAAATTATCATACAATTATTTTATTTCGAACAATGTCGTAATTCATCAATAAAATAAGACACTAATATTACATCAACAATTAATTTAACAATTTATCTAGCCACATATTAATTAACACAAAGCTATATTTTCATGATTATACATACTATACGTTATAAGAGAAAACTACATGAGGAGCAAATAAACTCTTACTGAACACTTTTACAATTCCTCATTATCAAGAATCTAAGAAAAACGTCACATAACTTCCTAAACATCATTTAATCATATTTCAACAATAACTCATCTACTTCTAAATACACTATTGGTGGGGACTTATTTCCTCATCACCAGGCTCTAAGAAAAACATCACTTCAAAATATCAGTTAATCATATGCATATAATATAGACTAGGCTCTACTCATGGAAAATTGTTCACATATACTACATAAGCAAAATCTTTTATCCCTACAAACATTATAATGCAATCAGATTTCTTTCCATTCTCATAGCTTTTCTAAATATTGAACATTATAAATACACACTGGCAGATAAATACATACAGATAACATACCAATCCGTTCAACTCAGTAGAATATGACAGTGTATGAAATTCATGCATAAAATATTCACAAACTGAACTTTATCAAACAAATATCATAATTGTGCAAAACAAACACACGCCCACGAATAAAAAGTATATATAATATTAACTCTAAATTACACACTAAGCAGGTAACATGATAATTAAATATTGCATTAATGTATAACTTTTAATTTATTATTTATAATTATTAGGAATGAACATTTCTTTTATATATTGCAAACTACTTCTATTACAAGTTCATTGATTTAAAAAAAGAACAAAATTTTCACCTTGAGATAATAAAGTATACAAAATAAATGTAAACTTCTCTAATAATATATTTAAAAAAATATTTCTTTCTTTTACCTTCGTAAAAGAACAATAAGACCTGTTTGAACACAATCAATTTTTACTAGGGTATCTCCTCATTTGGATACACTTCAGAGACGTTCTTGTTGGTCAAAATACCCAAATTATAAATAAACATAATAATAAATAAAGCCTATCTACCTATCATATACATTAATTATGACAAGCAATAAAAAAAAATAAAGAAACAAAAAGTTATTAGTTTTGTAATTTAAAATAAAAGTTCACTTGTAAAGCTCGGTTCCAGATTGTTGAAATAATATGGGACACATTCCAAACTGAATTTTAAATTAAAATAAACTGCTGTAGGATAACCAAATAAATATAGTCATGCTTAAATAGAACTCAGCATCTTCAATGTTCATAACAAAGTTATTTAAGTTACTGTATCATACATAAGCAATCAATTTATCTTCTATTATGACGAGAATATAATAAATTCTTAACTACTATTGGACAGGAATTATCTCACTTATTCATTATAGTTCTAAATTGAATATGTAATTATTTTTAGTAGTTTCTTGAATAGCATTTAATAATACTTTGTTTTATTTTCCATCCTTATTGAAGAGAACAAAAATTTCCCGCATTTCTATCCTTCTATTCGATTTAAACAAATACTTAATTTGAAGTAGCTCATATTTTATTTCCTTTATTTCCAGATATATCAGATAGTTAAATACTGCTATCTCTTTATGATGAATTTAAACATGGCCTGATTTATCAAAATATGCATGTTCTTAATTTTATGTTTAATCCTCACAAAAACACAGCACGAAAAATAGTGAAGAATTAAAATATATTCTGTAAAATAGTTCTGCGTGTGTATTCCAGATATATTAAAGAACACACATTGATTAATGATACAATAATATTATTTATTCAATTTATTCCTATTTAAAATTATAATTCGATGAAGTAATGTAGACTGGACGTTATTAACATACATTTTTCAAGGAGCAATAGTTATGAAGATGGTTATTTCAATATGTTTAAATCAAGAAGAGTAAAGTAAACTGAGTACCTTTTTAAAACTTAGAACTGCATTCTGAAATTAACTCTTTCCATAATATATTTCTTAATATCCTTTCAAAGTTTTACTCCAAAGTCCTTTTTTTTTAATCAATTTGACTTCAGCAACTGGATTTAATTTCACAATAATCAGCAACTGTTTTTGGCTACAATTACATTACATAATATGCAAATTTTTTACTGGAGATCTTTGTTAATTAGCTCTCTTTAGCAAAGTTCATTTCCTTCCACCAGGTTACTCCCATGCTCCTCTTCTATCTCAGCTAATTACATATTCAAAAAAAATATTTTCAAAAAAAAAACACTTTGATTTTTAGAATTAAAATCAAGATAAAAATAATAATAAAATATATAGTTTTTACAAAAACTTGAAAGAAAAGTGAATATTAATTAACTATTAAATAAAAATGATTAATAATTTATTTAATTTGTAAAATAATCTATTGATTCAACTATTTATTAATCAATGGAAAGAAATATATATTTGTTAAATTATTTAAGATAATTATTGTAATTTAAATGTTTGTATTGTGCATGTACTATTGTTTGCTGTTATTAAAAGATGAAAATGAAATGAAAATGATGCAGAGTCATACATGCATGCACATGTACTACAATCTAAATATTAAACTATCTTAACTAAATATGATTAAAATGGCTATTAATTGTTGACAAAAGGATAAGTATTAATGAATAAAGAATTTTAAAACCATTCAACTAATACTACAATAATATAAAATAACTTTGCATCTTTCTGACAAAATGTATCAATTCCATTAATAAACAACCCATCTTCTTTATATTAAATACCTCATTAACCACACTAATAATAATGAATACCTATCAAGTGGTCAATAAACTGCATAAGCAACCCATATCTAAGCTGTAAACAATCTCCAGCAAAAAATTCTAAAATTCTAAGGCTATTTCATTTTTTTTAATATGATATAACTATTTAATGCAAATACAAAGTATCTTAAACCCTTGTGCCCATTCAGATGGTCACAATATATATATATATATATATATATATATATATATATATATATATATATATATATATATATATATATATATATATATATATATATATATAATAACATTATAGTATCACTCACTGTACACTGTCTATTATATTTTAAAAACTATAAAAAAATTATTGGCTTTAATTTTTATAGTTAAGTAAATATATTCACCACTGTAAGTGGTTGCATAGCATAGAATATAATCATTATCATGTTTAATAGATTCTTATACTAATGTTTATGAAAAATATATAACTTTATAAAACATTTTAAACGGATTTCCAAACAGATTTTTTTTTGATAGACTTCTATATTTATATAAAGAAAATATGAACACTCATATTTTGTTTTTATTTTTATTAAGGAATAAAGTTATCAAATTGTATAAATCAAAAGAAATGCACACACACCCACACATAAAACAAGTAATTTTTTTTTAAAGTAAAGCATTTCCATTTCATATTACATTTTTAATAAAAGATAGAACCAACAGTATATTTTGTATGAAAGTGTGTGGAAGCTTACATGTTTAGATTTTTATTTAGAAAAAAAATGATATAGTTGCTATAATATTTATTAAACAATAAATTATTTATTAATAGGCCAATTTAAAATTAAGTGAAATAATGTCTGAGAACTTCATGGTTTTATGATTCATTTATTTTAAATAGATATTTGTAAAAGTATTATAAAACCCAGAAATAAAAATGAAGCAATTAAAAATTAAAATAATTTTATTTTTTTTATTCATTTTTAAATGTTGTTTCTAAAGATTCACCACTTTGTTTTAAAAATCTTATCTCTAATATTTTGCCCAGCAATAACCATGATGACCTCTTCCAATAATTTATGGACAATGATGGAGAATATTCAGTAATCCAAATATCATGTGATAACTGGTTAAAGGGTGAACTTTGAAAAATCCTGACAGTTTTTACACATTTTTATTACATTCAGGACTTAATTAAATTTAAAATTTTAAATATCCATTTAGTTTATCATCTGCATGATCGTCAGCTAGACTAAATTGCTAATCAGTTGCCTTTGTGCTAGGCAAATGATCTCATCATTTTAGCAAAAAGATGGAGAACAACAAATAAACCAGAAACCATCATTAATGAATTCAGTAATTCTTTATTTCAAGAAATCTCATTTATTACAGTCAAATGTTAGAAGAGAAATGGGCAAATTGACTTATGGAATGCTGTCTCATTATTTCAACAATAAATTATTGAATTTCCTTAATTGATAGTAATGGTAAATACCTGATAGATAATTGGAAAATTACATTTATTAACTTCAAATAAGTACCTGATGTTTATTTTCAAATTATTGTAAAAATAATTGTTTTCTTCTCTACTAGAAAGGATGCATATTCGTCTCTATGTTATGAATCGCCTCATCTTTAATTATGTAAGAAAAAATTTAAACAATTTTTTCAACTCAAATATCCCCCCATAAACTTGTAGAAATGAACTGTGATTTAAAAGGTAATGAAAATCGTTTTATTATGAATGTTACATTTATTTCATTATCAAAGATATGATCAGAATTCGTGGCATTATGGATTAAAGATCTATAAATATATTAATTTTATATCTCAAATTAAAGAAGTAATAAATGCTAATCTTTTGAATAACATTATAACATCTGCTCAAATAAATTAAATCACTGCATGAAATAAACTGGAACAAACTACAAATTTGTATTCAAGTCTTAAGGAATTGCATTAGGGATTATCAATACTAAATATTTAAACAGCATGTAATGAATAATGGATTAAGAAAGTTAAATATTTAAATGCCACTCCTAAATTGTGAATTATTAAAAAAGATAAAAGTCCAAATAACTAATTTTAAAACAGATTAATGTGTTAAATGTAACTTATTTTGAATCAATAAGTACTATAAATCGAATTTATTGATCTTAATGCTATGTATAGAAAGAGTTATATTACAAAGTGAAATTATTTGTGCTTTACATAATCTGTGAGGCTGTTATTTGAAAAGGGCTTGTAAATTCCCATGAACTCTGAAATATTTAGCAATTATCAATATTTCATTGGGAAAATTCTTAAATTGTTATAACTGTTTGAGAATTATTTAATGCATTTTCTCATAATTGTTTTTTCTTAGTTAGTTTATTATTATTATTATTATTATTATTATTATTATTATTATTATTATTATTATTATTATTATTATTATTATTATTATTATTATTATTATTATTATTATTATTATTATTATTATTATCATCATCATCATCATTATTACTATGTTTCAAAAAGGAACTTTATTGAACCAAAACACTTTTACATGATTACATCTGCATATCCATGCTTGATTACATGGCAGTCATTTAATTTGACTGAATGAGTTGATGTACATGATTACATACATCAAGGGGAGGGGTACAATTTTAATAATTGGGATATAGATATTTTAATCTTAATGTTAAATTTTGATTACATTGGTTTTTATTAGTTCGCATATTTGCATAATTTAAAAAAAAATCTTAATATTAGTTTTAATGAGTACATCTAAGAAATATAGGTCAGAATTGCTTAATTGTATCATTTTTTTTGTTTTTTCTAGTTCTGTACTTGGTATTTAGGATGAGTGTTCATTTGTATAGCTATAGCATTAATTGTTGCTTTAATAATGACCATATGGCTGCATATATATGTAGATTTGTTATGATTTTCTTTGTATCTATTATTAGGGTTAATTTGTTTTGGAAGGTGGATGAATGGCTTCTGGTGTTCTTACCTACCAGAAAAGGACATCTTGTGCACCAGAAGACATATAGGACAAAAGTTGTTACTTTTACCTTTGGTGTTGATTTGCTTTGGTATGCGCTGATGATTTCTTTGATTGTGGTATTCAGTTTGCCAGTATGTTTTACACATTATTTGGTAGTTATTTGATAGCCAGGCACAACCACTTGATGGCATTGTTTTTTGTGAAAAAACAATAAAATGCAACATTATTGGGTCAAGACTTTTATTTTATTAATAAAACCAAACAAAAATAAAAACAAATCTCTTTTTTTATCTTGTAATTTATTTTTTTAATAAAATCTTGTTCTTCTTTTTTTGGTTTTTCAAAACAAAAAATAAAAACAATAACACCTTTTTTATTTCCAAGACCTTTATTTTTATACTATGTGTTTAATTTTTTTATGTTATTTTTTAAAAAAATAATAATTAATTTTCAGTATTTGTATTAACTTTTTTTTTTAATAAAATCTTGTTCTACTTTTTTTTTACCAGTTTTTCAAAACAAAATTTAAAAACAATCACACCTTTTTTTAAAAAAAAACACTTTTATTGTTAATGAAATCTTGATCTCTTTCTTGGGTGTTTTGGTTATTTTTGTTTATTTTTCTTCTAAACCAAAAATAACTTTTGTTGTGTTTTCATTTATTAATTTACGGAAAACAAATGTTTTTTTTTTTTTCATTTTTTACTATAATAGCACATGGACCACTTTCAGGAACATTATTATGGAGCCTTGCAACCAAGTTCTGTTTTGAATTGAACACCTTAGAGTACAAGAACATCACTCATATTGGAATTGGCACGTACTTTTCTACATATGTAGTTTAATGTTTTTGCTACAGTTGCATCGCATGTCATTTGGGAGGACATTATTACTCTGTACAAAAGGCCACAGCATCAGCATCTGTGGTTGGCAACTAGCACAATTTAAAAATCTGATTGTTTTCTTCAGCCATTTTATTTCTCTTATACTCATGAAAACGTGACTTTCCATGTTACATCTGACAAATCATGTTCAGTCCTACCCTTTGCTGACCTTTTCCACATTTCAAGTTTTGTAGGGAAGGGTGGTGTGAAAATTTGTAGTAATTCAGGCTGCATGATATAAGTAGAATTTAAAACACTATATATTTGACATTTAAAAAATTATGCCTACTTCAAATGCAAGCACCATAATATGATACGATAGCCAACTGTGAATTGTGCAAATTCGTATAAAATATCACAAAGCACCAAACAGTCCATATTATTACTGTGCAATGCCATCAAGTGGCCTAAGATGGCTAATAAAACAAAAGTGTTGTATTAGCCATAAGTATGGCCACCATCATGGCATTTTTATATGTTTTTACACATAAACAACATCATCAAATGGCCATGCCTGGCTATCAAAAGACTACCCATTATTTTTTTACTTCCTCTAATCCTGTGCATTGGTAGATGGGATGTTGTAGGGTTTCTTCTGAATGGGGACAGAGCTCATAGAATAGGTCTATTGTGATATACATTCTTTTATGGTAGAAAAAATATGTTGTTAGCATCACATAGAGATTGATTTTTAGAACAAAATAAAAAAAATTAGGTTCTAGTGCCCATCTTTTGTAATTGTGAAGTAATTATTATTATTATTATTATTATTATTATTATTATTATTATTATTATTATTATTATTATTATTATTATTATTATTATTATTATTATTATTATTATTATTATTATTATTATTATTATTATTATTATTATTATTATTATTATTATTATTATTATTATTATTATTATTATTATTATTATTATTATTATTATGTTTCAAAGGATAAACTTTATTAGTATTCTAAAAGGTTATACAAGTTACATTTGACACATAGTTCTTACATATAAATTGGTTTCACAAAACTGCATATGTACAAAGATTTGATCAGTAACTGTATGCATTATCAAACTAGAAGTATCTAAGAAAAAAAACAGTTCATAAAAACAATGATGATCACTCAATCATATGATAATATTCAATTAGATATACTTCAATTAAATTAAAGCAGGAATGCATCTAGTTTGTGTCAGTTGGCTTTAGAACTGGCACAAGGATCCATGTTAGATATAGTTTTTTTTTGTTAGTGCTTTTATATAAGTTCTTGTATATTCCAGGTGTCAATGTACTTAGATTGATCTGTAATCTTCATGTCTCTTTCACGTATGGTTTGCAGCTTATTTCTGAATGTGTTTGGATGTCTTCTGGGGTTATAAGTGTATATGAAATTACACCTTGTACACCATAAGGCATAGAGTAAAAAAGTGCAGATTCTTATTTCAGCAATGATACCCCTTTTAAAGAGTCAAAAAGGGTTTTCATATTGATTTTTTTATCCTTGAGTGAAGTGCTAATAATTTCATGAATGTTTTCTAGACTTGAGCATGAGAAAAAAAGGTGTTTTTGTGTCTCTGAGTCCCTATGGCAAAGATTACATATATCATCTATATCTTTATAGTTTCTTTGATATTTCAAAAAGTGTTGTGTAGGTAGTGAGTCTAGATTTATCTTTAGGAGAAAGTCAAAATATTTTGGTTCAAGTGACCATAGTTTGAATTTGCGACATAATTGTTTATTATTAATATAAAGTGGAGTTTGTACATCATCTTGATTTGGATGTAGAAGTTGATAAATTTCCCATTATTTATATTTAGCTTGTGGTGGCTTAAAGTTAAGAGTGTGAATTGTTAATAATGGTGTAAGTAGTGTGTTCAGATATCCTTTGAGAGGAGGTGGTCTGTCTGTAGGGCTAATCTTGGCAGCAATTTCTAAATATGGGAATTTTTGTGCACATATAGATATTATGTTCAATGTTTTTTGTATCCTGAAGACATGTATTGAGTGAAGGCCAAGGCCATTTTGTGAAAGGGGTTTTCTTAGGCGTTTGATTGATATTGAAATAATCTTTTTTCCCCAGAATAATTTTCTGCATAAGGAGTCTATTTTATTTGTAAATGCCTTGGTATAAATGATTGTTGGAGTAAAATAAGAGATTTTTGTAATCACTAGCATGTTAAGCAAGGCCATTTTTGTATAGAGAGAGAGGTAGGCTTTGGATAGTGAATTGACAGTCTTTTCCACTTTCTCTATCAAATTTTTCTGTATGAGCATTTCATAGGTAAATGTTGTAAATAAAAGTTGAACCCAAGAAATGTGCTTGGTCTACCTTTGAAAACTTTAGTAATGCTATTACTGGTGAAGATTTGCCATGCACACGATTTCTCCATATTAAATGTTAGCTTATATTCTTTTGTAAAATTATTAAGTATCTTAAGAAGTTTTGGAATTTGTTTTTGAGATGGTAGAAATATTGCTATATCATCCATATATGCGATACATGAGATGTTGTCATTGATGGTAGGCACGTAGATTCCTGAAAATTCATTTTCTATTATTTTTATAAGAGGGTTGATATAGGCAGTGAACAGTAAGGCACTGAGAGGTGAGCCCTGAGGAATGGACTGATGTGGCACTATTGGTGGTGAAGTTTTCCCATTTAGTGAAACATAAATCTCATGGTTTAAAAGCAAGTTAGCAAGCAAGTTTAGATATGCATTTGGAACTGAGTATTTTTGCAGAGTTTTAAGAAGAGTACTGATGGAAATCATGTCAAAAGCAGCTTCAATATCTAGTTGAATAACAACTGGACTGTATTTTTTATTATCTCTTAACAGTTTCTATAGTTGACTTGAATAGAAAGGCTGCCTGTCCTGTTGAGGATTCTTTTTTGGCAAATTGCATTTTTGATAGGTTTGGCAAAATGAATGGCTCTATTTTATCTTTTATCACTGATTCTATTATCTTTATGCCAAGGGAGCACATTGAAATTGGATGTAGGTTAGTGGTGTTTGAGATTAATTGTTTCTTTTTCATGAATGGCACAAGCATAATTTGATTTAAGCCCTGTATTTTATAGATGTCTTTAGTGAGGTAGGAGACTAGGTTAAGCATATAGGGTGCAGCGATTTTATCAATATGTTTGTATATAAACTTGGGAATTCCATCTATGCCAGGATGACATGAATCTGGCATCGCTTCTATTTTTTTAATGAAATCTTTTAAAGAAATTTTAAATTCATTTTCTGATCTATTTTGTGAAAAGGCCATTAGACTTGGAGAGGATACCCTCTGGAATTTTTCTCTATACAATATGTAAAGCCGCTCCAACATAAAATCTCCATAGACAATTTCAGTTTGAACTTTAATAGCTGCTGGGACTCGCACCTGGGAGGGGTGGCCTAGCACCCATCTAATGAAGTTTCTGGTATACATGTGTGGCTTATTTAAATATAACTTTTTCTTTTTAATAGAGATATATTCTTTAAGCTGGTTTGTTAACTCTTGATATTTCTTCTTTAAAGCCATCAGACAGGGATGATCAAGATTTGATTGAGAAGTGCCAATAATTTTTTTATATGTATCATCCATAAGCTTTAGTAGTTTTGTTGGGGATGCTGTTGTCCTGGTAAGATGATCAATATTAAATGAAAGCAGGTTAGTAAAAGCACACCATCCTTGGACTGGATCCATTGTAATATTTTTCAACTTGTGAAGATATATGTATACTTCTGAAAAAAGATATTCTGGTATGCATGATGGTAGTAGAACTCTGATGGTCCTTCCTGTATTAATTGTTCTATTATCAAAATTAATTTCCAGTGATACTAAAACAGCTGCATGATGAGAGAGGGGGAAATTCTTTAATTGAATGCATATCATGTTATGTAATGATGGTGAATAGAAAACCAGATTTATAAGTGATGAATGTCTACCATTGTTAAATGACATGGCCTTCTCTGGCAGAAAGCCTCTTCCACTCATCATTGGAAAGGGCAGCTGATGTAGCCATTTGCCGGTGAAGGTCTGATATGTCATGTTGAAATCTCCCAAAATAATAGTCGGATACATAGCATTTATGAACCTAGAGTTAAGTGTTTGTATAATTCTATTTATAATAGTGGGACCTGGGGGGATATAAACAATTGCTATGTTTAAGGTAATGGCTTTATGAGTAAATGTAATTATCAGCAAGTGCAAATTAATATGTAGGATTTTGAAAGAACTAAATGGGCAGGCTTTATCAATGATAATGTCTGTACCCACTGATGGAGTGTCAGATGTGTTTGAGAAGGCTGTAAAGCCCTTGGAATTTAGCTTGTCTGTAGTATTGATTAGTGAGCCACTGTAGATTTTTGTTTTGATAATGCCCATTATCTGTGGTTTAACAATGTCGTACCATTTAGTGAGAAGGTCAATTTTTTGTGGGGAGTTTAACCCCCTAACATTAAAAACTCCTATTTTAATATCCATTATTTGTATGTGTGTGTGCATATATATCAGAATCTAAGCCTAGCATAGGAAAGTTTTATTCTAAAATAAAGTTAAATATTTTAATAAGGAAATCTGTAGTATATTTTAATGGATCAATAAATATGCATTGTTCAATTATTGTCTGTAGATTTGAGAGACATATCATTGGATCTCATTTTCCTGTCTGTGAATGGGTTTTCAAGTGAAACTTTATTTATGTTTGTAATACTATCAGTTTCCTCTTCCATTGGACTATTTTCTGATGAGTATGTGGCAATTAGAGAGGCATTGTAACTTTGCGTGATGTTAGCTTTTTTTCTAGAGACTGGAGGAGGGGAATCATTATCACTACTTTCACATTCTAGAGCCATTAGTTTCTTGGGATTATTACCTGATTTTTTTTAGGTGGCCAACCTGGTTTTCTAGTGATTTGTGAAGTTTCTAGAATTTGTGGGGACGGTAACACTGCGAGCGATTCCATTATTTCGAGAGATGTTTTATTAAGAGGGGGTGAGATTTCTGGATTAGGAGAGGAGGAAACTTCAATGCTATCGGACCCTGTAGTATGTAGAATCACCTTTCCACTATTGCTAATGTCAATATCATTTTTCCTTCAATATTATGGTCTGTTGATTGCACATCTTTATCTATAGTCACTTCTTGATTACTATGAAAGTCTTCTTTTGGGCATTGATGTAAGGGGGATGCACTCAAGTTACAATTATTACAATATAAAGCCGGGCAGTTGCTAATAAGATGACCGTGTTCTTTGCAATGAAGGCATTGCAGTTTTAGTCCATTTATAACAAGAAATAATGTCGCTTCTTCATCTGCAACTTGTGTTGGAATATTTTCGGGATTAATGTTCTCTCCCAGTTTTACTTTAAATCTATAATTGTTACTAAATATTGGGATGGGTGTATTTTTAATCTGTAAAGGCTGAAAATCTATCACCTGCCCGAATGGTTTCATAAGTTTAATGAAATCTGTTTCTGAGTAACCTAGGTAAGTTTTTTTAATTAAACCAGTAATAAAGTTTTCTCTGTTGGGATTGACTACAACTAATGCATATTGCCCCAGAGTTTTCATTTCTTGTCGGAACAATTCTTTGCTTTCTTCGTTTACAAATTCAATAGCCAGATAACGCGGATTCGGATGATCTCCCACATGAACTATCAAATTCCATAGGTTTTTATTATTTATCTCTTCGAATAGAAGCTCCTTAGGGAATCTATAATGCGAACAGTTTCTATCTGTAATTGCTATGACAACAGAGCGTTCAGTAAAAAAATGTTTAAATGAATTGAAGAGTTCCCTAGGGATGGTCTGGTTAAACATTTCAGATATTTTTTTAAGGCTATCATTAGACCAAGGCTCTTTTATTGCGTTAACGTAGGTTTCAGTGGTTTTTGGGGTAAGATCTAGTTTCATCAGATCTCCTGCTGTAGAACGGTGAAATCTAGGTGCTAGCTGCATTTTTCTTGAGAAAAACAATCGTGGATTATTTTCACTTTTTTTTTTATAACCGTTGATGTTGATTTTGCAACTTGTGCATAAGAACTTTTAAACGTGTCTGAGCTGGCAGACATCATGGCTGGATGTTGGACATCTAAGTCCATTATGCAATCAATCTGTGTTGCCTTTTTGTATTTCTCTTCTTTTTTTAATTAATCTATTTTCTATTTTATAGTTATTAGAGAAATAAAACTCTTACCTGTAATCGGTATATTTTATGATATTTTAATAAATTGAGGAGCATGATCTGAACAAGTGGTAAGCTAGAGGCGACCTCTGGTGCTATGTTGTTGTTATTATTATTATTATTATTATTATTATTATTATTATTATTATTATTATTATTATTATGATGATGATGCTTCAAAAAGGCGTTTATTGTCTCAAAAGAATACAACATTAGTGATTACATAGTAAATTAACTGCTACAAGTTGATTACAAATTTTAACATTTACATTGTCATTGTTGATAGAGTTCTTTCTGGATTTACATGAGCTTAAAACATAGTTCTTGTCTACATATAATATACTGGATTGTCCATTCTTTATAACTTTGCTGTTTGTCTGAGCAGGGACCAAGTAGCTGCATAAATATCCAGGCTAATGATCTGCTTGTCTCTAACTTGAATTTTAATTAACTTATTCTCAAATGTGGCTGGATGCCTTCTGGGGTTATTATCCAATACAAATGCACACCTAGTGCACCAAAGTGCATATAAGACAAATGTTGAGGCCCTTGTAGCTGGTAAAGACCTACCTTTGTATGTTGACATAATTTGCATCATTGTAGTGTTTTGTTTTCTATATTTCCCCTGCAGAATGTATCTAGTCTGCTCTATGGCCTTGCAGTTGAAAAGTATATGCTGTAAAGTCTCCTCAGCCATATGGCAAAGGCCACAAAAACATCAACTGACCTGTACATTCTTCTGTGATGTAAAAAATATTTAGTAGGTAAAGCATTCAAATTCATTTTGATTATAAAATCTAGGAACTTAGGTTCTAGTTGCCATCTTTTGTATTGCTTGATCAGATATTTGTTTCCTATTTCTAGTATTGATGGGATCTCCTCATTGAGATTATTTTGATGTATAAACTTATATATTTCCCAATATTTATACTTTTGTTCAAATTGATCCAGGATTGTTCTTTCTCTCCTGCATTGGTAGATGGTGACTGCCAAAAAACAATCTTTTGGAGGAGGCCTATCTGTAGGTGTTATCTGCTCTAAGTGTCTTAATTTAGGAAATTGAGTGAGTATAGCAATTATAGCATTCCTTGTTTTGAATGTTTGAAATGTTTGTAAGCTATGCAACCCCAGTCCATTTGCTATAAGAGGGCGATTGAGTTTTGCCATTGAAATTGCCACCATCTTTTCCCCCCAGATGAGCTTGCAACATGTGGAATTAATGCATAAAGCATTTTTTTTTGAAAATTCAGCTACAGGCATATAATATGTTATCTTGGTTATTATAAGCTTGTTAATCAGTTGCACCTTTGCATATATGGACAAATATGCCTTTGAGAGTGATTCAGCTATGCTTTTGACTTCTTCTTTGAGCTTGGCTTGGATCTGACATCTCATTCCAGTGGCTCCTAGAAAAAAAGGAAAGCCTAAAAATGGTTAGGTTTTGCTTGATACATTGGCCCACATAGCCTTCCAGTGAGTAGTGTCCAGGCTGCAGTCTTTTCTAGGTTTATTCTCATTCCATATTATTATTATTATTATTATTATTATTATTATTATTATTATTATTATTATTATTATTATTATTATTATTATTATCATCATTATCATCATCATCATCATCATCATACTTATTATTATTATTATTATTATTATTATTATTATTATTATTATTATTATTATTATTATCATCATCATCATCATCATCATACTTATTATTATTATTATTATTATTATTATTATTATTATTATTATTAATGTAATAAAGTTTCTCAGATAGTTGTATTGAATGGGATCATATGTGATTTACTCTAGGTTGCATACATGTAAATAACTGTTAAACTTATATAATACTGTGCTATATTGCAATTATTGTATGTTTTATGGATTCTTAAGTCCAATATCAAAGTTAAAATGGAATTAATCATTCTTATGTAGATAATAAATCTGTGAGAAATATTTTATGCATCACTTTTACATATTAGTATTAATTTTTCATATTTATATGGCATGTACAAGGCAACCTAATGATCTAGTTATATTTTGTTAGTAGAGTAGCACTCCTAAATGTTTAAGCCTGCAATTAACTCCAGTAAAGTATCTTGAAGCAAAATAAATAAGCTCTATGTGGTAACTAGCGTCTAGGTATGCTAAGTAATGATTTGAACATTCTTCTTTTAAAAGAGTAAAAAACATCTCTAGCATTATTAAGTGAGGTTGATTGATAATTGATTAGTTAGTGAAACAAACTAATTAAGGACAACTATAAAACATTTATTATTTATTTTTATGATGATAATTATTATCCTCCAGTGTTTAAATTAAGGATTTTTTTTAAAAAAGGAAACAACTTATTCCTATTTAATGATAATGTCTTCACAGCACTGTCTGATAAAACACTTTTCATACCCCAAATTCAAATTAGATTTAGGAAATAAATAGTAATATTTATTAGAAATTTTATATCATTTTTATTGTTATTATTCGTTTTTATCATCAACCACACACAGCTATGAGTATAAAGCCACGGAGATTCGAAAGCGTTAAACTTTAAATAAATTATTAAGAAATATAACTTCTTTAACAAGCGTTAAAAGAGCATAATGATATTGTATAATAAAGTAATTGTTAATTTTTTAATATTTCTCGGTTGTCGTTATTAAAGAAACAACATCAGTATATATATATTCATGATATAAATGATCATATTTAAAATATTAGATTTCACAAAACTCATAAACATTATATTCATGCATTTATTTACTTGTATTTTTATATTGGAAAATTTTCATCGTTGAATATGTGTATTGAATGTCTTTAGAAAAATTTAACTTTATTTAAATATTCCAAATACATTCCACTGTTAGTAATAGCACATCAAACAGATTAATATATGCACTATGTTTCAAGAGGTTTATTCTCCCTTCTTCTTCAGGTAATGCTGGCCTGACCAGTGACAGTACTAGCATGGAATTCGAACCTGGGTCCTCAGATTCTTGAGTATTGAAATTTTAAGATAATGCTCTAACCAACTGTACCATCCTGTCAAAGGCATCAGTCTGCAGTAATATCATCTCTATGAGATTCCTCCTGATTTCTCCATTTTTTTCTTAAGAGCAAAGTTGATTAGTGGTTTTCATATATTATGTATAGTCACACTAGGTTGGCTCATGGGATTATTTTCCATTGTCATGTGAGCAGCTTCTTCATATCTTTTCTTCTCTAACCAATATTTTTGTGCTAACATTTGAATGTATTTGGAATATTTAAATAAAGTTAAATTTTTCTAAAGACATTCTTCAATATACATATTAGATGTTGGAAATATTCCAATATAAAAATACAACTAGAATACCATCATCACAAACATGCAGGAAAACATTTATTTACTTACTTTATAAAACTGAGGTAAATTATTAATTAATTTTATATTTAAATTATTAGCCTGTTTTAAAACACAGATTAAGTTACTCTTAGTTGGTAAGAAACAATATATTTGTAAGGATGTTTATTATTAAATAGAATAAGATAATACACATATTATTATAAAACTCTGAGAAATTTATTTATTACTTTATTAAATGTGAATCAATTATTAAAATATAGAATAGTTTTAGCTTATGTTGATATATATATATATATATATATATATATATATATATATATATATATATATATATATATATATATATATATATATATATATATATATATATAAAACTTATATGCATGTTTATTGCAAGTCAAATGAGGGATAGTAGTCACACTTTCCTCTCATTACTGACAGCTCCACATCTCAGCTATATTTTCCACACTATTGACACCAAAAAACAACCAATAGTTTTGTATTGTTTCATTATACATACATGAAACAAGATTGATTTTTTTTCCTCATAAGACCTTATATTACTTAGATAAATGATTACATTAGTAACAATCATGAAAGCAATATAGTTAATGACTAGCCAGGATGAGAATCACACAACTAGTCTTGCCATCACGAACAATTAAATATATAGCCCTAGCATCATAAATAAAAATCTGTAATGGAAAGAATGTCTCATGTAGTCTTAAAAATCAATAAAAGAACTAAGTTTTGGTCTTTATCATGGATAGTCTGAAGCTTTGATATAAATAATTGATGTGTATTATCCATGGTAGGATTAAAGATAATAATATATCTAATGAACTAATATGCAAAGAGTAAGAAAGTGGAAATCATGATAGACAGAAACACACCACTGCCAATTCTACTAATCAGGGTAGTGAAAATAGGATTTTGGCTTATATAGATGAGGGTTATAATGTCTCTATAACATTAAAGTGAGGTACAATAACAGAAAACATGCAACATGATCTCATCATCCCTACAACATAAAGGGCAGATCTGGTCTATGTGCAAGAAACCACTCTCTGTGACCAGAAAATGGCTCGTAGGATAAGCATTTAGTTTTTTTTTAAATCAGGAAGTCTAAATATTTAGGTTTCAGATGCCATTGCTTGAATATTTTAATAATGGTATGATTAGAGAAGGATAAAATAGAAGGATAAGTATCATTATTAATAAGATGATATACCTACCAGAAGTTAATTTTTTGAGAATTTGGTTGAATAGGTATCATGCTAAATTTTGAGATGTGTTCTAATATGGATAACAACCAGCTCTTCTCAAGAGGAGTAGTGGTGTCCATAGGGAAAACAGTGGTGAAATATAATGCATCAGGGAAATGGGGAAAAAAATTAGGATGGTATTGTAGGCACATTGCAATGGAGTGAAGTGAGAGTCCATTGAGTTTCATATGTGTCTGAAGGTTTCTGTGGTTAATAGCTACAGTCCTGCCCTTCCAGAATGGTTTTGAGCATAAAATGTTTATTTTCCTAATAAACTGTCATGAGAATGATGATCGGCATGAAATAAGAAATCCTAGGAAACATAAGAATATTGGCTGCAAAAATTCAGGCTATTCTTTATTTAAAGAGGAAGTGTGGCTAAAACAATATATCTATGGGGCATTTCAAATATTAAATACATATTATATAAATTAATAAATATTTAACTGATGTTATTGTTGAAATATTTTAATATGTAAAAATCACTGTTAATAAATGAAAACTGCAAATTGTAAATGCTTTTCACATTCAAAAGAGTACCTTTTATTAGTACAAACTTTTGGTATTATACACAGATTAAACTACCACAGTATATATTTATGTTTTTTTTTTAAAATAGACTGTTTCTCCAATCAGTAAGATATTATAAATTAATTTGTAACAGATGTTTTTGTTAAAATATATCAATATATGAAAATATCTGTTATATTTTCTATTAGAAACATCAACATCAAATATGTTAATAGGTAGTAATCAATAAAAATAAACTGTAAACATTTTATGCATTTAAAAGTGTGATAATCTTGATATTAGATAGAGACTAAAATATCACATTATATATATTCTGCCCCTGTCATCATGTGTAGCTCCACTACACCTCAGGCCAATCACGTAGAGGGCCACAATCTGCCCTTTTCTAACACATCAGGCCAATCTAATCGCCCCATTCCCGCATCTCCACTTCCCCCAAAATAAATATAATATAATGAAAATCACCTAACCGGGTTCTAGCTCTAATAATTAATGAAATATTCAATTAAATGCTTTACTAGCTCAAGTTTCTTAAAATTAACTTAGGTTCTGTTTTAAACTAACTCAAATAAATATTCAGGAATTCATGAGACTAGAAGTGGAAATATGGGTGACAAGGTAGACTACATTGAGACAATATACTACTATTACACATAATAACTACATAGTATTCTTATGACTTCCGCAACTTCTAATCACTAAGACTCATTTAACAATTAAAGTATTAATCTTTTATCTCTAATAACAATAATAGTAATCATCTAGCTCAAATGAAATAATCTCAGGTTCTTAAATTTATTCGCATGTTAATAACATATGGTAGCAAAATATGATAAGGGATTTTATGTCATAATCTACTACTCTGAAATTAGATTAATAATAAAACAATAATAATCACAATCTTCATTGCTTAATCCAACTAGTACAGCTTTTCTTTCATCGCAAATTTATAACCGTAATAAATTAGTTAATAATCTAATATTCCCTTTTTTATCTTTAAGTAATAAAATAAATTAATAAGTGGCAGTGTTTAGATAATCTGATAAATAAAGCAAGTGGCAACTAATAGCATATAATTTAGCAAAATATTATGATAATGGATTGATGACCAGTAACGCAATGCAATTTTATAATTATTTAATTACAAGAACATCAATAAATATTTAAGATTAAACATACTTCTCTATTTATCTTTTGTGCAAACAATCATATACTTAGTTTAATGGTTGTGAACATACCCTGTGAATTCATGCAATGATGTAGAGAAAACAAAACTCAGACACAAGTTTTAATAAACAAATTTTAAAATTTTATTAACATCAATAAAAAATAAATAAAACAAACAAATCCATCTACATCTATTTACAAGGGATATCCTCATTTTTCTTTACACTACAATAGCTGAATTATACACATTTATATTTCTTTTATCATTAATTAAACTTATTATGCCTTTTAAAAGTTATTTATTTATTTCTCATTAGGTTTATCATATCACTTATTTTAACTATTTTATGGGTAACACCATTCTTTACCTTTTAATATTAAAGTTACTGTATTATAAATTATCTATGTGGATAAACATCATTTATAACATCATAATTTTACAATCAATATGGTTTTTAAAAGAAAATTAAATTTTCTTGTAACTTTATATAAGTCACTCCGCATATTATTCAGATATTATTATCACTTTTAACATTTGTTCTCCAATGCTCGTAAACTATAATACGTTTATTCCATAAGCCATACTCATGTATAATACTATAACACGGGTTTAATTATCACCTGTTACAGTTTCACATATACTATAATTATCGAATGTTATTGTATTTTTTAAATATGCAATACTTATATTTTTTAAAATATAATTAACAATAAGAAAATGTGAAATTATATTTAATATTTTTGTATATTTCTATTTGGATATACTTTTATAAAATTATAGTTCATTTCTTAAAAAAGAATTAAAATAATTCTCTAACTCCTTCCCTTCTTAGGATATCTGCATCTTTCTTTCAATAATCATAATCTACTCTTCATTAATACTTAACTATTCTTATTCCAAATAATAGCATGACATACATTCTAAAATATCTATTGTTTCCCTTTTAATAGACTTATCATATAACGATGTAGTTGCAAGAAATACAGATAAAGATAGCGAAAGATGTATAGGATATCGGGAAGATAGATAGATAACTTATCCGCAATATACTTCAAAAAATGTATGGAACAGTGTGAATAGGTCCGACATTCATTGTCTAATAACCTTGGCGATAAGCATGATGTGGCAGCTATTTACTCAGCTTTACCAAACATCTAGTACGACTCACAAGAAATATATAAAATACCACTGTCCAAGACAACATGTGTACCAGTCATAGGGCTTTGTTAACTATGCTGATTAACATCTAAAACTACTTATTATTTCACTCCCTGTAGCATCCTAGTTTTTAATACATCCTCTTGGTTTCCAAATCACCACGTACTACCAAGTCACTACCCAAACTATCTCTCGAGATTTTTACTGTATCCAACATCGATAAAATACTAACTACTTTTTAAAACAATAAACAAAATTCGCTAATATAAAACATTTCCCTATTCCATAAGAACTATTTGTCTTGCTTTATTACACTGTAGATTCAACATCTACGTTTTGTTAAAATAACATTTAAATATCCCAATCGGAAAATTAACAGAAAATATCACATAACCATCGGTTATATTGAACTATATTAATAACACATAAAATGATTATCGTATGCATATTTTTAAAAAATCTAATCACATCTCAAAGTGTTTTAGAGTGTTGTTTTCAAAATGTGTTTTACAACAATAATAACAATAAAACTTTTGCGCTACATTCATTCGATTCTCAGCTGATCTAAATAAATAAAACATACATTATATATCATTAATAATTATAAATGTTACCAAAAACAATCTTTATCTTCCTATCAGAGTTCGTAGTAGGTTTCTTTCTCTTTGAGCATCGCAAATATACAAATTTCCACATACATACAATTTTATTTTAAAATTCAAAATCAAAACATATTATTTCATATAATGTTATATTACAAATTAATGTATTTTGTTTTCCCTATCGCTATCTAAAACTTAATGTTTAACTTAGATTAGTAAAGAAAATAATTCAAACCATAATCACATATTTTTCTGATGGTAAATCTTGGTTAGTCCCATAATATTTATTATTTCTTCTTTTGTCCGAATGTTCTCCTTTCTGCTTATTAAAGTTTTAAATAAATTAGTTCATTTAATAAACTGTTTAGACGATCTTTAGTTTTAGTGTTTAATCCAAAATTATTAGAAAACATTTTATTTAGTTATCCCCCGAAGCTTTTTAATGTTCTGGCAAATATTACCTCGGCGCGTTGATGCATCTTTATTTCTAGTTAAACTACAATTATTTAATAATTACGGTACCAATTGCATTTTCCATGGATGCAATATTTTATATTTCTCTTCTGTAAATTTTTTTTTTTCTTTAGGCAAGTGTTTTCCTTGGTAAACTTCACTTTCATTCATTATTATTTTATATACACTACTTCCGATCTTTAACTATTTTTCTAGAGTATTTTCTCAAGTCATCTTAATGAAAGCAATTCAAACTATATCAATATTAAAATTCCTTTTGTCCATTTATTCTTATATGAATAATACTTATTTTTATTTTCCATTATCTTCATTAACTCTGCGCACAATGTCCTTTCATTGATTTTATATGCACGAAAGCAGCTTTCATAGTGATACGCTATATAAACTATATCAACGAATAATATTAACATATTTGGAATATTATAAAATTTACAACTTGGTTTTAAGAATCTATCCATTTTCTATTGAAAACTCCGATTATATTTCGATAGAATCCACTGGCAGGTTACTGTAAAGTTAGTGAAACATTACTATGAAAAACTTTTTTTTTTTTAATTTTATTCTAAGATTCTCTTCGGATGATTTTTAAATTGTCAGTTGATTTCTTTCAAAGATATTATTAAAATTATAATAAAATTGACTAATAAATTGAAAAAAAAAATTTTAGAGAGCTTAAAATTTTACCTCTGCTCTGGAGTCAACACATTTTTGTTCTCCCCCGTTTATACAATTAGTTGGCATGATTTTGGTTGTCTGCCAAGATCTTTTTTTTTTTATTGGTCATTCCCTACTTGGATTTATAAACAATTTCTAAAGTTTTAAAATTATGATGTAATAGACTTAAATGTTAACTCATTATTATTTTTAAATCAATTATTATCTATTACAATTTAACTACCTTTAAAACAATTTTGAAACAATAATTAATAAAGGTGTATACTACTTAATTTTATTATGATGTGTGACAATTCCACCAACTTCTATAATATACTATTTAGATATTTTAATTATTAGTATTAATTTAAACCGGTGCTTAGACATAGAATATTTCAGACAGTCACGTAGTCATTTCCGGTGTTTAGTCTAATTTTATCTGTCTTAATAAATTTGCTACTTATATTATTTAAAATAATTATGTAAAATTTTGAAAAACAATTTAGAAAAATATAGAATTAGATACAATTCTCACCATCACAATATTTATTATTAAATATATCATATTAATCTTTTACTGCTTAATATAGTCTATAATTTTAAATACTATATAATATTAATTTAAAAATTTTTTTTAGTAATTGACCATTTATAACCGTCATTGAACCATAGAAAAGTGCACAATATATATATATATATATATATATATGTCATATTATTATGCTCTTGATGACTTTTTTAATTTTTTAAACTCTTTTCATAACAATATTAAATTTACCATGGAGATAGAAAATAATAATCAATTACCCCTTTTAGATGTTTTGATTGAAAGAAGGGAAGATGGTTCTTTATCCCATGGTATATATAAAAAAAACAACACACACTGGGAGATATCTGCATTTTTCCTCTCATCACCATCCTGCACAACTATTTTCAGTAGCAAAGACATTATTGGATAGAACAAAGAGTCTTTCTGATGATAGCCATTTTCACTGGGACCTTTTTGCTACTAATAAAATGCTTCTTCATATCGGTTTTAATTACAATATTATTAATAAGGCTTATACATATCAAAAGAAAAAAGATTTAGATACATCAAAAATTAAGACAATTTTGCCATATATAAAAGAAGTAACTGATAGAATTGGTAACATTTTAAAAAATAATAATATTCACACAATTTACACTACTTATAAAAAAATTAGTGAAATATTTCCACTTCCTAAAGATAAAATTGCTTTGGAGTGTCATGGTGTATATGAAATTCCATGTAGGGTCTGTCCACATACATATATAGGACAGAGTAATCATAGAATAAATATTAGAAAGGAAGAACACATTCTGGCAGTGAGAAAAAAATCCAATTCATCAGCTATTTATTCTCATATAAAATTAACAAATCATGATATCAATTTTGAAAAAAACAAATATTTTAGCAAAAATTGAATAATATGACCAGACATTGCTAAGAGAAGCTATAGAGATTTTTAAAAGGCCCAAGAGCATAAATGAAAGGTGCGAATTAAAGAAGATTAACAAACATTTGGAAGAAGCTATTGGAAGAGAAAATAAATTTTAAAACTTCTCAACCAATAGAATTTAATTATGAGGAGAAAGAAAATGATAAAAACGGTTTTAAATCTCACGTGCATTCTTATGATTTGAGAAAGAGGACGCTCTGAGGAAGGTACTTGATATTGTACTGAAACGTCAGCATTTAGCTTTTTCACTACACGGAATATCCTGCAAATAGTAATAATAATATGATATCTTTTATCCGTGAAAATATTAGAATTAATATATATATATATATATATATATATATACATTTTTAATAAGCCTGTACCTCCCACCAATCAGATAAATATTATAAATTAATTTTAACAAATGTTATTGTCAAAATATTTTAATATGTGGAAATAACTGTTTTATTTTCATATTAGCAAAATCATTGACAGATAATCCTTAGATGCAATTACTATTTATTATTAAATTACAGCAGCTAGTAGACACTAAATTGTCAATATGGAGAATCAAGTCTACCATATAATTCAAATATAAAATTGTCTTAAAAAGTGTGTTATACAAGAAAGTCTATTATTTTTAGTTTACTTAAAATATTCCTGAATTTTTGGCACTATTACTAGTAACTTAATAAATGAAAATATAATAGATATTTTTACAAGGCTCACTTTGTATAATTTTACACAAATATGAAAATGAAAAATGTAAAAGATAAAAGTTCCAGCTGAAAAAAGTGTTCTTGCTTAATTATTAATGAAATAAATATTATTTGCATATCAGTCTAGATTTCTGAGCAATTAATAATATCAAGTAATGATGGTGATAATTAATACCACAAATTTCTAATAACAATAGATTTGCACAAGATATTTATAGTATTATGAAACAAAACAATTAGCAAATTTTTTACATTTTTTTATGCTGCGTATTCTAATATATTAATTTTGGGTGCAAATTATTAGTCAGGTCATTAAAAAATATCCAATCATTTCCTCTAATTAAAGATTACATCATATCTATCAATAATTAACTAATTCACTCATGCCTAGGTTATGTATATTGTTCAACAGAATACAGTTGTTTTATATTTTATAATATATTTAACAGAGATCAATAAACCCATATTTACTAACAGCAATTATTTAAATATGACTTATGAAAAATATTTTAATAATAATCAATACTAAATTTAACTTAAAAATTGGATTAATCAATTAATTTATATGGATTAATCTAAAGTTTGGATAAATATAAATAGTAATTCTGATTAAATTTTAGCAAGTTTAAAGTTACTTTCAGTTTTAAATGTTTTTTCTCTTTTATTGTTTTTTAAAAAACTTGAAATTATGGAGTCACCACCATTAATCTAAATTGCATGGGTCTTAACATTTCTATTGTTGAATATTTGTAAGTCAGCTACCATACCTTCACTAAGATAAATACAAATTAGAATTACCATGGTGCATAATGAAAAAACTGAATTATTAAAAAATGAGTTAAAATTAAAATAGTCTCATCAACCTTAAAGATTCATACTTCCACCTCTCCAGAAAATGGATTCTCTGATTCTAATAACACGCTTCCATTTTACATAAATTTAAATATCCTCTCTTATACATATACAAACTCACACATCTTTTCCACTACTGTATGACATTCTCCAGCTATGAATGTAAGAGCAGTAAAATAATTTCTCAAAAGCGCTTAACCTTAGTTTTGCTTTTGCTTTTCGAATTCATAAACTTCCCTTCAGCTGTGCCTTAGCATACTATTTGTGATTTATTACACTTCATAGAAATATAACTGTGATTTTTTTTTACATATCAATAAAAGTAATAAATATGTAGATCACTTATTTCTTAAGCTTCCATTTAACTTGAATATACATTTTATTATGTGAATTTAATATTTACATATCAAAAAATTGATTTTTTATTAATTTAAAGGTTTTTAAAAATAAGATTCAGTCCAGGTTAATATATAAATACCATGCACTATTTCCAACAATGCCAATTGCTTAATTATCATTCATTTTTTAAAAATATATGGAGTGCTATTTATTCATGGCTTATGGAAGTATAATTACTTCTGTTTAATATATATACATAAAAGATTGAAAAAATGAAAAAAATACATTCGTTGCATTGGCACTGTGTTCTTAAATTTAAGTATTACAAAAAGGAAAATTATCATCATTTAACTTTTTTTTATAAAGAAATTAAACATTAAAGAAATAATAAGTATTTGATAGAAATTAATATCAATTTCACAAAGTAGAAAGTCACATCTTTCACATGAATTTGGTCAAATGTTTTAGAAATGTGTGACGAAATAAAAGTTTGAAATATATGTAAAAATATATACAAGGAGTTAAATTGTAATATATCTAAAAAAATAGAGTATATGAAGTTAAATTATAACATGTATTATTATTCTGGGCAGATAGATGGTTATGATAGAACTGACCTAAAGTGAAAGACACTCTGATTAAAACAAAAACTTGAATATATATATATATATATATATATATATATAGCAAGTACGTTCCATTACAATATATATATATATATATATAATGAGATTAGTAAAATGAGAAAAGTATATTTAGTATTTTAACATTATATTCATAAACTTAAGTATTACAAAAGAAAATTATCAATTGTGATATTTTTATAAAAATAAAATATTAAAAGAGACATTTTTCTCTGGAATGATAACACTCAAACTACTAGATTACCTAATATTTTAAAACTGTCAAGGACCAAATCAGTGAAGATGAAAAAAAAATAATATTTTATTATCATCTGTAAAAAAGCATCACAAAAATTGTAACTGACATAAACATACATTACCACAGTATGACAATTCATTGTATATTTTAAGGTACATTTTATTGCAATATAGAAACAAAGAATTTATGGTAATTTTATTTTTAACATTAGTGCTATAAAGTGAAAGTGATGATATAAGAGAAATAATTGAACAATGGTTGGTTTGAAATATCAAAAGAATGTCGTACATTTTAACATAACATTAATGAGATTTTCTCTCCCAACATGGTGTGGACATAATAGCTAAAAACTATTGAATATTTTGAGAGATAAAATAATGTTTTTATACATCTCTCATCATTTAAAATTCATTTAACTTAATATGTTATGCATTATCTTGAGTATCATAAAAATGATCTTTACACATTCTTTTATTATTTTCCTAATTCCCTGGATTATATTATTTAATGCATCTGAGTGATTTTTAAACACTGATTGAGCAAGTCAATAATTTCTGTTCATATCTCTGTGAAAACAAAACTTTTTTTTAATAAGGAAGGGTTTAATATTTTTTTCTAAATATTTAAAATATGATGTAAATGATGATTCTATCCACGTCAGTAAAAAAGTACTAATTATTTAATGTATTTATTTTCTCTCTGTTTATATATATATATATATATATATATATATATATATATATATATATATATATATATATATATATATGTGTTTTTTGTGTGTGTGTGTGTGTGTGTGTGTGTATGTATACAAGTTCCATAACAAATGTTTATGATACAGATTAAGGAAGGAGAGTTCTTGTAATGCTTCTGCATTATTTTAATACAAACTTTCAATCATTTTGTAGGATTCAACCAATTGTTCTATTTGAAATCCAGTCAGCTTCTGACTCCTTAGTTATAAATGAAGAGAAGAATGCCAAATATATAACCTGTGTAGGGTACCTAATGTTAATTGCTGAAAAGTTAAATTTGCTTTAAACTACTTTACAGAAATACAAAACATTAAAAAAATATTTTAAACTATAAATAAGTCAGTGCTATAACTACAGACAATTTATGTTTTACATGGACAAAACTAAGTCAAAGATGTACAACCACAACAAGAAGGCATCAAACACTTACAAAATAAGAGTTTTGAATAAATTATATATGTATATACCAGACATTTTTGAACAATAATATTGTTCTGAAAGAAAATAAAAAATTAAGAGAATAACTTATCATCTATGTCAGAAAAGAATTAGTAAAGCATAGTCAAACCTTTTTTTTATTATCTTATAACTATGCAACAAAAAAAAGACAAGTTTATGATATTATATTTATACTGTAATATTTCCAGAATAATATTCAGTGGTTATTTAAGAATAACATACTATTTATTACCCACCTTTGCAATACAAATTATATACAGATGTTGATATACTATATCTCACTACCATAATGGTTAATGAAATATGCAAGTTTAGTGATTAGAAGTGCAGCTTATGTTAGATAAGCAATATTGTGATTTCTATTTCACAACCTGACACTTCCTGTCATAAATGGCTTGTCTCATAAGTGGTTCCATGATAAATGTAGCTAGGCCTGAACATGTCTCAATGCTTTCTACAATATTATGGATAATATATTTACTATCATTCAATGTCTGATAGTTATGCAATGTTGTCAGAAAATCTCACTCTCAAATAGACCTCAGTATATAGCAAGAATCTTACCCTTATTGGAAACCACTAAATTCTCTGATCTAGTTTTCTCATTGGTCTTTTTATAACTATTGGCTATTTTTTTCTTTGTTGTTATTTCAATTGTTAGTTTTATTGTAAGTCAAATCTGATCTTAGCTTATCCTCAATAATGACCTTGACCTTACTACAATATTATCAATAATAGATTTCATTTACAATCAAATTGATAATTTCATTATTTGAGAGTAAATTTAAGATGAGTTTGAATGATTTTATGACAGATATAGATTCTGGAATTTTTGAATCTCTGACTATTATACTCTTGATATTGGACTTCAATCTAAATGAACTTTTGCATTATTTTAGGTAACTGAAGATTTAAAAAAATATATAGATTTTTTTTAGATAATTGTTATAGATAGCTACTTAATTGATGATTGACAAATGAATAACTAATCATTTTTTAAAAGAGGATAAAAGTCATGGATTAATCTAAAACTCAAGATCTGAGGATTAATTATTGTTGGTGTGTGTCCATAAAAAACTTATTGTAATGTGATGTAATTTTCACTAATGTGAAGTATATATCTAACTCTTATATGCTGCTGTAAGTCCATCTTACTTTTTTACCTAGCATTATAAGAAATCAATTGGTGTTCAAGCAATAATAATGTTAGCGCAGTTTCTCTTTTTTTATTATTCTTTTTTTTTTTTAAGTTAAAAAATTAATTTAGTAATTTGATTCTATCTACTAAGCAAATTGTTCATGATAATCAAATTCTAAGCGTTTAATAGAATGCTGCATTACAGGATTCATTCATAATGATAAGCTGAATAAAAGATATTCAGAATAAAATTTATGATTACATGATAAAATAAGTGATAACACATGAGAAGAGATTATTAAAAAAAAAAAGAAATCCGGATATTGTACTATCCACAGTTTGAAAAGATTCTACATAATATTACAAGTTTATGAAAACGTAATGATTATATTTTTGTGTAATAAAAATGTTTACACATTCTAAAAATATTTAAATTTTAAAGCGAATAACAGATTTTTTTTTTTTTGCCGCTGAATTAAAAATGTTATACTTTCTTATTTTATGAAACATTACGTTCATAGTTTATTATGAAGACATTTAACTTTTTAAAATGGCTTATTAAATAATTTTATGCATGAAAGAAAAAAAATATATTTTTTTTTTATAAGAAACTTCCTGATAAATCTCATAGCGGTAGTGACAGCCTGAGTATTGTGAAATTGAAAATGAAATTTTTGATAAAAATATATTTTAAAAGAGAAAACAAATGAGTTAAAAACAGAGTGAATATAATTTACTCACTTGACGAGAACAATCCAAAGGGTGAAGCTAATATTGAAAAGATTGTTCGTTTTTTTTTTTTTAAAAAAAAAATTCATTTAATTAAAATTGAAGAGTGAAATCAAGTGCCTCCCGATAGAAACAAAAGTTCAAAAGGTCATACTTCCGAAATGGATAAAAAAAAAAATGAAGAGAGGTTTGGTTAGCAGACATGATTTCATAAACGATATTAAATTTTTAATAAAAAAATCCCCATTACATAATGTAAAATGAATTTATAATTTAAAAGATATAATAATTAACAAAATTAATAATAAAATTAGAAATAAGAAACTAAAATAAATATGGAGTACTCTCAAGCAACGCGTAATAAAATGATAAAGTAGGAATTTAAAAATAGATTATTATTTTTTACGTATATATATATAAGATTGTTTTAGGGTATTTATTTATTTATAGTTACTTGTTTTGAAGTTGTTCATACAAGTTTGATTTCATCTACGATCCTATCGTTGCAATAAAACACTGCTATTTAAAAACCAAAAGTTTTGAAGTGTAATAAATCGCATTCATGGATAATTAACTAACACAATAACAAACGAATCATAAAAAAGGTGCACCATTTTTTTTTTTTTTTTGGTCAGACTGAATGATGAGATTAAAAATTAACTAAAATTTTGTTTTCAGAAAATTAACAAGTTATTTAATCAGAACAGAAAAAAATATATATTTCATGGTTTTTTTTTGTGTCATAGCATCGGCCGGGCCGCGAACCCGCAACCCGGGCAACTGCCTGCTAGTGCAAGGCAGTCGCGCTGACCTCTCCACCATCAATACAAGACATATATATATCAGTTTTAGATTCAATTCTCTTTGTTACGAAGTTTGTATGTCCTATTGCAGGGGAGGCGAACCTTTTTATGTGTACTTGCCAAAATTTTCCAAAAAGTATTTATTGAATGATTGGCATGCCTTACAGTTATTAAATCAAAATATAAACAACTTATTTTTTACAGTTTCTTAAAAGTTTATAAAACAAAATAATAACAATAATAATTAAACAAAAATTCTAAAAAAAAAAGCTAAATAAAAGTGAACAATATTTATTTTGAAGAGCACATGTTGAATAAAATGTAATAGTAAAAAATTAATAGTAATTAAAACAAAATTTTGGAAATAAACATGAAATCAACGTAAATAGACATTATTTAATGAGATTTTTGCTGTTGTATATTGGTGCTTTATATCTGGTTCACATTTTGTCAATTTTAATAATGTAGATGCTGAACTAAATTCATCTGCCATTCTATTTCTCGAACTGACTTTAATTAAATTCATTTCTGAAGACAATGATATGTAGAGGAGAAAATTGATAATATAGCGGTCGCTAATTTTTTTAAACAATCAAATGTTTTAGGAATAACATTCCAGACAGTCAATAGTTCCTCTTCAGCATTTTTTTTACATATGTCCAATAATCAATCATTTTCCATTGTTTCTAACTCATTCCTCAAATCAATAAATTTATGTTTCCGTATAGAACAAAGTGACTGATTGCAATTCGATATTTTCCTATTTAAGCCATTCAAAATTTTTTAACTTGAGTCTTTTTTAACTTGAGACTCCATTGATATTGTATCTGGGTATAAAATAAATTTTGATGTTTTTGAAAATTGTCTGAATTGTGTAAATCTTAAAGAAAATTCATCAATTCTCAATTGAATTACGCACAAAAGTCTAGCATCAACCTTACATGATCTGGCTTCTTGTGAAATTCTAAATCACTCAAAAACTGTTTTAGTTTGGAAAATATTTGAAGGTGTAAGAAATAACATCATGGTTAAATATTTGACTTTGATCAAATCAAACATGACAACAATTGTCTTATTATAACGTTGCAGTTTCACTTTTAATTCATTTAGATGTGAACACATATCAATAAAAACATTAATTTCAAAAGCCATTCAACATCCATTAATTCATTATATTTTTCAATGATTTTCTCATCTTAAAAACAGTCTAATTTCATTTAACTCATTTAATCATTGGACATTGTGGTGCATAAGCAAACCATTGTATGCTGAGTTCACCTCACTCAATAAATTTATAAAATAAATTGGCTAACTTAGTCACAAACGTTCATAACATCATCCAGTGGTTTAAAATTGACCTTGTGCATAAAACCTGTTGATGTATAATGCAATGAAAACCCAAAATTGAATGTCCAATATGGTTGGGTAAATAAACTGAGAAAAAAATTTTCTTTTCCAGTCATACTTTGAGCATCATCTGTAGTTACTGTCACAATGTTGGCAACATCTATTTCTTTTTCAGTGAGTACATTTGAAACTTCATTGCAAAGATCTATTTCTTTTGTTGTTGTTACTAATGAGCTTAAACAGATCAATTCTTTGATATTATTTCCAACACAATAGTGAATAAAAATAGCCAGCAGGCTGATCCATTTTTATCTGTATTTCCATCAAAACAGAGTAAAATTAAACTAGAAGATTTTATAAGTTTTTTTTTTTTTTTTGTTGGTAAGTTATGTTGTTAGCCATTTTCAGGATTTTTTCTTTAACTGTATTTCTAGCCAATGGTAAATCTTTTATTTTCTGAATAATTTTTGCTTTGTTATCAAAATCTTCAAAAAGAACTGGTGCACATTTTATCCAAGCTTTTTTCATATATTTTCCATCATTAAAAGGTTTCCCATATTTGGCAATTACATTTGAAATAAAAAAAAACTAATAGCAGTTACATTTGAATGATTTCCAATAAATTTTTTAAAGATAGTGATTTAATATTTATATTTTTAAATGCTTGGGCAACCTATTCTTTTTGTTCAACTTTACTTTTTTCACAGAGCGATTTATGATTGGTCTTGTAATGCCATTTTACCGATGATGTTCTCAATGCAACTTTTGAAACATAAAACGCATATTGCATTGGTGTCTTTGTTAATCATTTTATACTCATTAGTCCACCAATTTTGAAATTTTCTATTGCTAACAATTTTTTTTATATTTTCACTAATCATATTAATATAATGGTAACAAATTATTTAAAAGTAAACTTAAATGAGCTTTAATAATTTTATAAATCAGAGATTTATTATATGTTAAATATATTATTATCTTTACATTACACTTTTACAACAAAACTTCAAGCAAAAAAAAAATAACGTCGTTTAATAGTATTGATTAGGCATTTCGTTCATTTATTCACGATTTTGATTATATTAAAAAAAATGAATGATGTCAACACGTTTCGGTAAAAAAAGATTAGGACAGAAAATAATTTTATTGCTTTTATTTTACTTCGAAAAAAATTACTTCAAAGAGTTATATTGGAATCATTTGACAGGTTAACTTAAAATATCATTCCCACCTATATATGTATAACTTTTTTTTTTCAAATTTTGTTATTTATTGCTTCTAATCAGAATTCAATTGTAAATTAAATTCTAGTATAATATTATATTTATTTGTTTTATTATTTATTTGTTTTATTTTTGGTTTACAATAAATTTTTATTAGTACAGATTGTAACAATAAAAAAATATTAAATAATTTAAAGCATAGAAAAAAATAGTTCGCTTGCCAGTAAAAAATTCAAACGTGCCATCTTTGGCACCCATGTCATAGGTTCGCCATCCCTGTACCTATTGTAATGAATAATTAAAATGTTTGATGTTAAAAACTACTATTGCCAAAAACAATTCATAAATAAATTTCATTTCTAAATTTATGACAGATAGCTCAATAAAAATATTTTTATTATTTTTAGGGAATTTTAAAGTTGTCTTCAGCTGCAAATTTGTATTGAGAATTATTATATCTTGGGATCAAATAAGATATACATTATACTAGTCAAGTTTTTAATAACCATTATATAAATTAATGCGTGTATGTGTATGTTTTATTAAAAAGTTGTTATTAATCTGAAAAATTGTTCCTATTCACTAGAAGGATTATGTACTGATATAGTAGCCAAACTACCACTAGAACTTCTGGTGAGTTTGAATTCTCTGGATTCTTAATAACAGGAGCTAAAAGCTCACTTCAAACATAGGCAGCTTTATTTAATTCTGTGCGTATCTTGCAACTAACCATTATAAAATTTGTAATGATAATTTTAGCTTTATAATGAATCAATCTATGCAGAATAAGTAAAACTAACAAATGATGATTTTGTATTTTATAGTTTTATCAACAATGGAATTTATTTTTTATGAGAATTTGCATGTCAAAATGAAAAAAAAATCTAATATGATAGTTCACATATGGATAATTTTCTGAGGATTGTGAAGTGTAATCATTCTAAAAAGATGTTTGATATTGTTTGAATAATGAGTTAACTTTACTGTAATAAGCACAAATAATATCCATTTACAGAATATTAATATTTGGTATTACAATTTCTTGGATTTATCTCAAATAATGCATCAATGCAAGGTCAAGCAAAGTTATTGATAGATGCAAAATATGTGTTGATGTAATTATTTAATGCTTATTACTATATTGGATTAATGATGCAATCAAATCAATATTTGAAAACTTACATCTTCATGATTTTATAAAATATTAGGTGAACAATCTTGTTTAATCAATACTGAATGTCATGACTTGGCAATGTAATAACAATCATAAATGTCATTAAGCACTGAATAAATATTGTAAAGAACCAAGTGTATATCAGAATGGAGTTATTGTTATAATTATGCAAAGCAAATTTACATCATAGAATGTAAATAAAAATGTTATAAGAATGTCAGAATTGATTAGATAACTCCAGAAATTGTTTCACCATATACAATTTTAACAAATTGTACAATGTTTACTTGATCTCCAGCATTATTTTAATTTGTATAAATACTTTCTACAGTAAAATCCAAGATATTTCAGCAGATACCTAAACTAGGGAATAATTTTTTAGTCAAAAATCATTAACAGTAAGAAAATAAGTTATTGTCCACTGAAGAGGAATAGAATCTGTGAGTAGAATTGATTAACTTTTTTGAAACATTTGTTGCTTTCTTTATATATTGATAGAGCATTTGACAATACTTTTTATCATTTGTACAAAAATGTATTTTGCAGAATATTTAATGGATGTGTTACTGGTTTGTTTATAAAATCAATAATTATGCCACAGATGTAAATCTTGTTGCATATATTGATAAATATTGAAAGACCTTCCTGTTATATTAATATATGAAGGTTATTCAATCTTGTGAAAACTGATTTTATCATTAAAAATTATAGAATTGATTTTCAAATTTGACATATAAAAATAAAAATCCACACTTTAAAAAAAAGAATTTCTCTTACAATATAATTGAAACTTAAAATATGATAAATACATAATATTTTAAGTAAAAAATAAAAAAAAAATTTTTCTAATAAATAAAAAAAACATATTTTATTAATAAAAGTTTTAATAAAATTGGGTCATGCTGAATTTAATTAAAAACTGTTTACACTCAAGCTTTATGTGGCACATGCACTGTCATGATGGAATGTGAACTCCTCACTTTGGCACAAAGCAGAATGTTTTCATTTTACCACATCACACAAAAGTTTCAGAACTTTTAGGTTTTAAATGCCTGATTGTTATGAATAAAATCTGAGTGAAAAATCACTTTTTTTATTCAAAAACAATCGGTATCATCTTCATATTTAACTTCAATCACCATGACTTTTTGGGAGGTAAATTTGACACTTATTAAATAACATGTAAACTTGTCATTTTCGGAGACAACTCTTTTAATCATTACACCTGTTTCTCCTACCATTTTTCTTAAAAGAAAACAGATTTTCATTGTTCCAATTATTCAGTTATTACAAAAATCAACAAATCTATGAAACAAACTTTACAAAAAAATGTACTGTATGCAGCCATGATTTTACATGATGACATTATTTGGCATATAGAATCAAAAGCATGCACTATAATTGATGTGGCTACAAAGAACTATTTCTGTTATTGTGAGGTACCCTTTATATATAAACACTTTTGAAATTACAACAATATTACATTACAATTAAATAAAATTAAAAAAGAAGGACATCTAACACACATATGTATCATAAATATAGTTTTACTTCTCAAATATTATGTAACAAAAAACACTTATTTATAATTGTTAATAAAGAAGAATATATAAATTATTATTAAAGTTTATTGGCTTAACGTTTTCGAGGATCATAGCCTACATAAAATGTATAGTAAAATATATGCAAATATTCAATTAACAATTATAAATAAGTGTTTTTTGTTATATATGTATTATGTAAAGTTTCCTTGTGTTACAGAAAATAATCACTTATGATTTTTTTTTTAAAAATTCTCAGGGTAGATGTGTATTCCTAAGTTCTGTTGCTAAAAACATATTATTTATTGTCAAATAAAAGAAACATTAAAATAATGCAATAACAAAGAATCTATTATTAGTGCTTTCAACTTATTTTTTTCAAAAGGCACAAAAAAATTCTGAAAGATTCAAATATCTTAAGCTTTTTCCAACTTTCAATCACAATCTAATATATTTCAAAAAAGTATCTCTTGCATTACCTAAATAAAGATTCTAGAAAAAACATTTAATTCAAAGAAATTTTAAGAAAAAATAATCTATAAGTAATATTTAATATATTTTGACAAACACTATAAAATTACGTATAAAATTCAGCTCTAGTTTTCCTATGTTAAATAAGCTTGCATTAACTATTTCATAAAATGCAATTTTATTTTTATTTATTTATTTATTTTTTAACTTTTAAACTATTTAGTCTTTTTTCCAAATATATGATTGGGATTATGAGGGTTTTTTTTAGTTTGAAACAATATTATAAAAATATATATCCCAAAATATGTATTTATAATAATGTTTTCAAATGTGTATATATGTAAAAAAGATTACTTTTTTTTTCAAAATGTGTTACAGAAAAATGATTATTATTTATTATTTATTGAAATACATTATTATATAAATTGAAAGTTTTGAATCATATATATAATATCTATTGAAATTTGAAATAAATTTTAATATGTTGTATAATGTCAATGGTAAAAAAAATATTTTTTTTCGTTTGATTTTAATAATTAATATATTAACATGAAAAGAATTGGAATATGTTAGTATTACAACATTAATATTAGAAAAAAAAAATGGTTAGTATTAATTGTAAAATAAAAATTTGTGGATTGACTTTAATTTTGAAAATAAATGTTTAAATAATAACTTTGCTTAATTTGTATCTTAAATATAAAAAAATAAAAGCCACTGCCAGTAATTAACACACAAAACATTTATTAGCGCACATATATAATCATTTAACATTTATTATCTTAGATTTTAAAATTAACTTTTAATTTAAATTATTATTTTAAAATTTTAAACCATTCATACAAATGAATTTAATTTTTTTTTAAGATTGTCGAGTATGAATAGACTACATAGATTGCATTTGAGAAGAAAATATTCTATCCCTTATTTAACCCTAGGCCAAAGGTTCACAGTCACACCAGCATCAATCCACCTGATACATAAATGTATTCAATGCAGCATGAAATACAACAGCACAAAAATACCATACTGTCAGGAATGTACATCTGAACAGCATGGTTAGAGTAGACATTGACTCTTGTCCAAACAGGAGTGCTACATCTATCTGGCAAGAAGAACAATAAAAAATACTCCATAGGAAGGGACTGCATTTTTCATCTTACTATTCCCTTCCATAGGCAAAAAAGGGGTGTGCAGCATATAATGGAGATCCTGCATGTAGCGAACCTCATACTACATTTATTAATTACACCAATATATCCAATCCATTGACCTAATCTAACTATGAAACAAATAACCTAAGATTAACCCTCCCTTGATTAATTAATATAACTTTGCAAATCTATATAGCCATTCATGTCCAACTTAAATTTAACATTTATATAAGTTTGCACAGATGAATTTTATAAAGTTTGTTTTTTTAATGTTGAGTGTAGATCGGCCACATAGATTACATGGACAAAAACATTTCAAAATAAACATAAATGATCAAAATATAAAGTCATTGATGGAATTGCAAAGGGAAATTTACAAGAAACCAAAATGGCATTCATCATAAGATGCCACATTGACACCAATAACTTAAAAGACATCCAAATAAATACATTTTAGATACTCACTGTAAGATATCATTATTTACCGAATGTCTATATATTTTAATCAAATATGAAAACAAAAACATAATTAATTGATAACGAATCTATGCAAGCATCTATACCCAAGTTAAATTTAATGCCTTTAAATAATTTATACAATAAATATTAATAGAAATAAAAAAAAGAATGGAAATGATTTTTAGCAAACTTACATGTATAAAAATTAAACAATAATTAATTTGGAAACTTAAGTCAGATAAAAGTTCATTTCAAAATTTAGGTTAGTTGAATATTAAAAGCTTGTCCAATCTTAACAAAAGTTCTTAACTACTTTTAAATTTTATTGTTCATGTCTTACAGTAGAAGAATCCCAGTTCCTAGTGCCAATTCCCATGATGTCTTTATTTGAAGTCTGGTCTGTTGTTCTGGAGGTGGTCTTAGCTGGTTCAATCCTGGTATTACAGTCATTTTATTTGAAATAAGTGAGAGAGAGTGACAAGTGTGTCTTATCACCCTTCTCACGAAATCAAGCTGAAGCTGTTTTAATTTGAGTATTTTTTTTCTTTTATAGTATTCCTCCCAATTCATTGAACATTGTTTCCTGTTCCAATAATTTCCATTTAGGTCCGAGCAATTGGTTACTGCTTCTATTGGACATTCTAATTTTTTTAATTCTCTTATCTATATTTTTCATCTGACTTTTTTCTATAAGAGCCCCAAGGGCTAGTTTGCTCTTCATTTAATTAATAAACACATCATTTCCATTACAATTATATATTATCTTTAGATCTTGTACTTTTTTATAAAAAAGTACATTCAAATATTATTATTATTATTTTTTTTAAAAGAAAGTAAGTTTTGCATCTGTGCGAATGTATATGTATATACATACATTGAACAACTCTTTAATTTTAGCTTTTAGTTTTTTATTTACGAACTTAAAAAAAAAAATTATTCTAATTTTAAATTAATGTAATGGCATATACCATTACAATATATATATATTCTAACCTAGTAAAATTAAATGGTTCCTATAGCCGACCAGAATGTCAGTCATATGCGACAACACAATACTGCCGAGCAATTTTCCTTAAAATAACAGAGAACCCTGAGATTAGTGTCATTATTATAAGTGCTCTTAAATTAAGGAGTGATTAATTATGATCAATATTACAAGCGGGGCATGGCTTAAGAGATTGAAACTTCTGATTGTATAATAATAAAATATTGAGATCATATTGGCAAATTAATGAATGTTTTATTTTAGTCAGTAATATTAACAATGACATGAAATCATCATCATCATTGTCGAACAGTGCAAGTACTTACAGCTCAGAGAATGTGTTTTGGATAGAGAAAGAATGTTAGTTATTCTAAATTTTCTTTTTAAATTTATTTTATTAATGATAATTTTTTTTTTATTCTATCTCTGTCTGAACTGCATATCGCTTTAGCTGAATTATTATAACTAACCAAACATCGAGCTATATTAGGTAAAATATACGGGTTTGTCTTCCATCATAGATGGAAGCGATTAGATTTCCGATTGTCTTTAATTTTAATTAGGAACCATTTAATTTTACTAGGTTAGAAATGGCGCCCAACATGGGGCTATCGATGGCTATAGCTGGCCACGAAGAATTTGGTAAAATTTTCTTGAAATGAATATAAATATTATTTGCACATGAATGAATTAATTGTTCATTGATTGAAAATGTTTGCCAATGATAAATTGTTTCTTTAGCCATAAAATATTATATGAATGTCTATTTTATGACATAATCTTTTGCCACTGAATAAATCAATTTGTTAGTTTATAATGTTATGGTCTGTAAGTAATTCATAAAATATTGTAATGATTTTATCATTTATGATGATCTGCTTGTCTGGTGGTGTGATTGGCACTTATACCATATTACATAATGGTTTGGTGAGATTTCTATGGACCAAGTAGCATATGAGAAAAGAATATTCGGTAGTTAATATTGGGACTTTAGTTATATTAAATATCAGAACATAGTATTGGTGTAGATTGTTTTTGATAGGAGAGGCATAGAGGCAAAATGTCTTGTTAATAATTGCTTATCAATATTATTAATAGTTCATTACTAATTTCAGTACTGTCAAATAACAGAAAGAGTGAAATTTTAAATATGAGTGAAAACCAAGATAGTCAGGATATTTCAGAGGATTTGGGAGAATCCCAAGAGCTCCAATCCCCGGATACACAAACTCCACATTTTCATGTAGAAGTAAGAGAGGAACAAGAATCTTTAGATGAAGTTAGTCCGAAAAAAGCTAAAGTAAATAAAGATCTACCTGGGGATGAGCAAGTCCAAATATTTACCATATTACAAAGTTTGTCTACACAGCTACAAAATTTAAATAGTGAATTAAAAAACTCAGAAAGTAAAATAGAAAGTCAAGTACAACAATTAAATAGTGAATTAAAAAATCAAATACAAAATTCCAATACTGAATTAGAAAGTAAAATAGAAAGTCAAATAAAAAATTCCAATAGTGAATTAGAAAGTAAAATAGAAAATCAAATACAAAATTCCAATAGTGAATTAAAAAGTAAAATAGAAAGTCAAATAAAAAATTCCAATAGTGAATTAGAAAGTAAAATAGAAAGTCAAATACAAAATTCCAATAGTGAATTGAAGAATCAAATTCAAAATTTGGACAGTAAAATAGACAATCATGTACAGGAGATCAAAGACCTAAGGGAAGAGTTAAAGAACCATATAGAAGAATCAAAATTGGCCTCCGAAAAACTAGAAATAAAAATTAAGAAAGAAATAAAAATAAAGTCAGAAAGGGCCAAAAATATGATCAAGGCTATTCAGCAGGACTTCATAAGTCAATATGTAGAATTAAACAGTGAAGTTAAGGATAAAATAGAATGTATTAAGGGAGAATTAGATAGTGCTAGGAGTGAGTTTAGAAACTTAAAAGAAGAAGTCCAAAATATAACTCTGGAACCTGACAATGTAGTAAAAGGATGTCAGAGCCAGATTACTAGCAGAATAGCCAAGTTAGAAACTCAAGAGGTAACCCAATGTGAAATTAATAAAAATATAGAAAGTGAGCTAATTCAAGTTATAGGAAAGGTAGAACATTTTAATGAGATATTAAAGAATAATTCACAAATATTCCATAATGATCTCAAAGAGGAAATAGGGGAATATATGACTCAGTGTGAGAATACAGTATATCAAAGACTAGAAGATAAACTTGAGTTAGAGAAAGATGAAACTATTAACCAGTTAAAGCAACAAATTCAACATTTAAATGTAGGCCTTAAGGACAGTTCTACAAGAATAGACTGTGAACGGCAAAATTATAAATTAGGATTAGAAAGTTGTATGCAAGCTATGGACCTTAATATGGATAAAGTTGTTCATAGTAAAAATGTATCTGAAACTCAGGTTAAGGAAATCAATAATGATCATAATAAACCCGTAATCTCTGAGATACATACAATGATTAGTCCACTTGAATTAATGTACAATCCATTGAATGAGGCCAGACATAAAGTCATGTTAGAGCCTGAAAGTAATAGCTCCATGGCCTTGAAATTCCTCAAAATAAAATTCTTTAAAGGAGAATACCTGGAGAATCCACATGAATATCTCCAAAATTTAGACGAATTGTTCACCTTATGTCATTTATCTGAGGTAGAAAAGATTGCCATTGCCACAAACCATTTGTGTGCAGCATCTAAAGATTGGTGGCAATCGTTATTTATAAAACCGGAAACATATGGGGACTTTAAATATCTTATGCCAGCCAGTTTTTGGGGGAAAGACCGCCAAGACAACCTCAGGTATCAAATATCTCAGGAAAGGTACCATGTAAATAAGGGCAGTTACACTCAGTTTTTCAGGAGTCAGGCCATCAAACTGAAAACGTTGACAGCCTATCCTTTATCTGAGACCCAAATTGTACGAATAATTCGCCATAATTTACCGAGGCATATCGAGCAGGTCTTGATTGCTGCTGACCAACATACAATAGAAGAGGTAGTCGAAATTTTAGATTCGCTAGAAACCAGTGATAGAAATATGGATAATAGGAGTAGGATAAATAGGGACACCCATCCTATGGTAAACAATATTAATTTTACAGATAGGTCCTATGTGGGAAAAAGGAGGTTAAGTAGAGAAAAAGGATATTATAGGACGAATATTTATAGTAAACCAAATAGCCACCTCAGTAGGCCGACAGTGAAAAGAAGGATTCTAAATGAGAATCAACCTTCTACTAGTGGTATCCCAACGATGCCAAAGAAAAACAACAAAGGTAGTAAAGATAGCGGGGCATTAAATTAAAAAGGACCCCTATGAAATTGTGAAACAAGTGGGTGAGAATGCCTTTTTAGTCTCAACCCCTGATGGAACAAGAGGTACCTATAATGCCCGAAGCTTACTACCATATCCTAAACAAAATTAAATCTGTAAGATTGAATTTATTAACTTCTAAGAGAAGTATGATATAGAACTAGCAATACAATAAGAAATATTAATAAGGCATATATTATTTTATTTTTATTTTTCATAACGGTGGGAGAATTGTAACCTAGTGTTATTGACACTTGGTTTATTTGGCATTGTTTCCACAGGAAAACAATGCTATCCTTTTTTTAGAAAATAAAAAAGATAAAATAATAATAATATTAAGTGGTTAATAAAGTATGCTATTTACTCACATTAACATGTTTTAAGCAAATAACTAATAAATTTGGTAATCCAATGTCATTTTGAAGAAGAGCATGAATAATTTAATTAAAATATTAACAATAAGAGCAATTTAATATAGTATAAAAGCACATATCATAAACAGTAATTGATTTTGGATGGGTAGAGGGAGAGTAGATAAGTATCTTATCATAAAGCACAATAACTTCTGATAATTTATTTTTGTAGAAAATCATATTTAAAAGAAATATACATCACTAACTATTAATTAAGTATATTTATTATTTTTCATTATTTGTCAAATTATTTTGTAATCCATTTAAATCATACGGAAATATATGACTGTAATAAGTTTTTTTTTCCTTTCTTTTGTTTATGTATAATTAAATGATTATTTTTCTGTAAGAGGTCACTAAAAGAAGACCGCCAAATTTTGAAGAAAGTTTAGTCTGACATTAGTTTTACAAGGAGGAAGCAGTACTGAAATTCGGTAACAAATTTTTTATTATTTTTTATTGCAGAAATAAATATAAGTCAAGTAAATTTTTAATAATATCATGCATGGCTAATCCTATTTGATAAGATATTCTGTTTTCTGTTGCCATCTACCTATTTTAAAGCTTTTTATACGCAAAAATATACTATCTTCTGCTAAAGTTCAAAATGACCGTATTGACTACAGCAATCACGGAAAGTGTCATTATGTTTAAAATAAGTAATATAAGTAATTTCCAGGAAATAATCAATTATTTGTTAACTTTTCCTTATTTAATAATCTTTTCGTGGTATAAAAGAAGAATTTATAATTAAAAAGACATATTATAAAAGCCAAGGAAAGTTAACTAGAAAATTTCGCGCTCTTTCTAAAAGAAATTGTCTGCTTTGAAAATAATGTAAGTTCCCCATATTAAAATATGTTTTATTCACTGAAAATTATCTAAAAATAATATTAATGATCAATGATATTTACTTATGCACCTGTATATTTTTAAAAAAGAAAATATAAATTTTCTCAAGGCAAATATCGGAAAATTTGTATGTGTGCATTTTACGGAGAATTCCTTATTAAAGACAAATTACAATTCCTAGAGTAGGAATAAAAACTACAAACATTAGTGACTTAATTATAACCATAATATAATATGTTATATTATACATCAACTGGAGTTGTTAAAACTTTATATCCACGTAAGTCAGCTGCAGTCGTTATAATAATAGTATTTTGGAAAATTCGTGCATTAGTTTTATTCCTAAGCCAGCTAGCTAAAAATGATATGCGCCAATAATAAAAAGAAAAGAATTGTATATGTGATCGTCTATCGTCAAATGTTCGTCATGTTAAAATATGTATTGTTTTCTTGGATCCCAAAATTATATCAGTTAATTCAAGGAAGAGTTAACATCCAACGCTGCTATGTTTTTCTTTGCTTAATTTATTAATTGCACCAGAATGGAGGCAACTTTTATATAAATGAAATAATAAAATGTGTTTCTTATTTTAAATTTGCTTCGTGAACTACGAATGGATCAAGTTCTTCATCTAGATAAATTGCCCAACGGAAAAACATTTTTCTAGTGAGATAATAAGCACTTGTTAAGTAATGATTTTTTTTTTTACTAATTTGTAAAATTATGTGTATTTTTTTTTATATCAACAGGTGAAAGGCTGTATAGTCAAGTAATATTTAAATGACCTTGTAATCATAAAGGTATGTTTTCATGTAATTATTCTAGGTTAAATTTATATTTGACATGGAAAAAAATTTTTTTATATAAAATGTGTTTACTTATGATATGCAATTATGGGTATAAATTTATATGTTAGATGCGTAAAAGAAGAAAAAATTAGATACTTAATAGGTAAAATATCTAGTTAAAATTATCAGAAGTAATTAAAGAGAAGTGCTATACAGGATATTACTTATTTAAAGTTTGAAACAAATTTATACTATGTTAATTGAGGAACTTATTCCCAATTATTCTTTATTAACACATTCACTTAATTTAGTTCAAGATACTATACTACCAATTACTTGTTGAATGTTTCTTTGGCAAAGGTGAAAATTATTATGGTTAATTCTGTGATATCCATTGATTTCAGACGTTGATCTAAGTATACCCTGGAACATAAATTTAGTGTAATTAGTGTATTTGCTTGTCTTGCCCCGATATAGCATTGGTATATGCTTAAGATTCGCATAAGTAATAATTGTAATGTCTTTATTTTGTGGGATGGAAAATGATCTCCCCAAAAGCTGTATTTTCCATGAGGGGAATAGATAAAACTAGTATTTGGGTATGTTTATAACCCAAGTGATCACTTCTCAGAGTTAGGACGATCAGTAATTTATATTGTATTTAGTGTATTTCATTCGTTAAAATCCCAGGAGAGGATTATATTTGGTGTGTGTTCCTATTAGGCCCAAGTAAGAGGCAAGGACCCACCAAACTATTTTAATGTAGTAGTTAACTCTACAGACCTTCGGTGTTATTCCATATTCCTCATGAGAAAATAGAGATAATTCCGCCATGGAAGGTGTTGAATATTGTGTTTTGTTTAGAAAGTTATGGCAAGATAACGGGTATATTGGAGGTTAATTCCTCAAGCTCCATTTAGTATAAATAGCGTGCTAGTATATATGATCAATGTCTGGATTGTGCGGTGGAATAGTGCTGGTAATCCACACGTAATTCAATGGAGAGAGTAAGTATAAATTGCGTGATTTAGAAATTTTTATTTGCCAATGGAGGGTTCAAATACTAGGTTTAATTCGGGTTAATGATTAATTAGCACTCACAATATAACTTATACTGAGGAATACAGTGTGCATAACAACTTCAGTTGTTATTAAGGTAAACATTAAAATAATAAGTGTAACTTCTGATAAATAACCCATAAATTCTAATAAGTTATCTAAATAAAAACTATCATTTAATTAAAGATATGATAATAAAAATCGTTTGTACGCATTGCCTAAAATCAGATTATTTTTGTTTTAAAACAGATCGTTAGTCAATAAATTTAAATAGCCGTTCATATAAGATACACTAAATGGATGAGTTGATGTATCGATAATAATATTTATTTTGTTATATTCAATTTGCATAAATGTAAAAAGAAGATGAAGAAGTAGTTCGAATCCAGGTCTAAAAGTATAGACGAATTAATGGTAGTTATATTTTGTTTATCCATATGGGATCGAATAAATTGTATATGTTTGTTTATTATGTTAATCATAAAGGATAGTTTTGTTAAACTGTAATAATAAATTAGAAACTTGTTAAAATTTAATAATAAATTTTAGTCTTGTTACAAGTTGTTTTGAGTCATTTTTCTTGTGTGCTAAATAAAAGTGTATTTGCATAATACTTGCAATACTTTTCTTGAGTCCGAAATCATTTATGAACTCTTAAAATTTAATACACCAGATAGACAATTGTAGGCAGATCAGAATATTTCATTATATTTTAATTTAATCAGAATTATTTATGGAATTGAAAACTTCAGACCAAGACATTTTATTTTATATGTGTGTAAAATCACTTTATTCCCAAACTACTAGCTTTGGTTGCACATTGTTCCGTACACATTTAAGTGAAGTGTCTAAGTAAGAAATCTTAGTTAAATTATTGTGTTGTCATGGATAATGGAAGGACACAAAAGCACCCTTGTCTTTTCATCATTCCGACTGAGATTCTGGATAAAAGGGCTGTATTATTCAAAATTATGCGTTGTTATTGAATATGGTTATCACCTCGTTAAATTTTATAATAGTTGATATGTGGATGAAGACACCTGGAATTTAAATAAGGTAAATGTTTCCTATAGCCGACCAGAATGTCAGTCATATGCGACAACACAATACTGCCGAGCAATTTTCCTTAAAATAACAGAGAACCCTGAGATTAGTGTCATTATTATAAGTGCTCTTAAATTAAGGAGTGATTAATTATGATCAATATTACAAGCGTGGCATGGCTTAAGAGATTGAAACTTCTGATTGTATAATAATAAAATATTGAGATCATATTGGCAAATTAATGAATGTTTTATTTTAGTCAGTAATATTAACAATGACATGAAATCATCATCATCATTGTCAAACAGTGCAAGTACTTACAGCTCAGAGAATGTGTTTTGGATAGAGAAAGAATGTTAGTTATTCTAAATTTTCTTTTTAAATTTATTTTATTAATGATAATTTTTTTTTTATTCTATCTCTGTCTGAACTGCATATCGCTTTAGCTGAATTATTATAACTAACCAAACGTCGAGCTATATTAGGTAAAATATACGGGTTTGTCTTCCGTCATAGACGGAAGTGATTAGATTTCCGATTGTCTTTAATTTTAATTAGGAACCATTTAATTTTACTAGGTTAGAATATATATATATTGCAACATCCTTGATTAGGTTTAAAATAGGTATTGTTCTATTTTAAAAAAAAAATTGTCATGATTTTATATGTTATTAACGGTTTTAGATCATTAAGTGATATTTATTTTAATTTTGGGATTATTGTAGATACATTGGAGTACAAAATAATATTCTTTATTTATTTTTTTTATTATTGAAGTAATACAATAGATAGTTTCTCATATTAAATTTTATATCTTACAATAAAAACAATACATACATTTGAACATATATTTTGATAGTTTTTTTTTGCTTTAATATAATTTAACAACAATAGCCTTGAGTAAATAATTAACAAGTTATATTTTTATATATGTATATAGATATATGTGCACATATGTTTAAATTACTGTATAAATTTAAAATCAAGTATGTTTTAATATAATATTACTATTAAAAGTATATAAAATGTAATAATATTGTTGCTAGACAAACAAATATATATATATATTCATTTATTTTTATTTTCTGATTTGTAATTTAATAAGAAAAGATTAAAAATCATTATAATTAGTTTTATTTTAAAAGACTATTGTTTACATTAAAAGAAAACAATGTGTAAAACTCTAATTAAATGGAATAATGACTCAATGGATTAAAAGAGGTAAATTTGATCTGGTCATTAGGTACTGATTTCAGATCAATGACCTGCATATTACATCATTAAGCAGAATATATAAAATGCCTCGACTTAAGTTAACACACTATCTCTATGTTTTTTTATCACTTTAGTTGCTGTAACCTATGCAGTAAATAAAGGATAAGATGCAATTTATATATTTTTTAAATGTTTAATTTAAATCACATAATGCAAGACTAAGTAATAATAATGTTTGCTCCAAAACATGAAAAGACAATAAATGTCACATGATCATTATTTCTTATGTTGCTCTTACTTGTTGTTAAAACACGCAAAACACTATATACGTATTGCCACTCAGTGCAAGCCAGAGTAATCAATGGATGCCAGAAGGCTTGTGCATAAAATCTTCATCTAGTGTCTACTCATCCAATATCGCCAGACTAGTTTCTGGCTTTTACATGACTGTATAAGCTGGTGAGATTGGATTGAAAATATTGTGGTGTTTTCAACTTAAATCTCATAGTTTTGTAGTTAAGTAGAGATAAAAGGTGACTGCTGGAGAGTTGCATTAGAACTTAAGATCTAGGTGCAGTGCTCTCAGATCCAAGGCTCCTCACTGATGAAGGGCACAAGCCAGAAACTAGTATGGGGATAATGGATGAGTAGGTCCTAGATGGGGATTTTATGCACAAACCTTCTGACATCCATTGATTACTCTGGCTGGCACTGAGTGGTAATATGTATAAAGAGTTTTGCCTTTTTTAATAACGTTTATTAACTCCAAAACATGATTAGCCTTTTGAAGATGATCTAGGATAACAATTAAGTAATAGAATTATTTTTAAGGGTGTTCTAAGAATTATAAAATGCATGTAAAGTTTTGCTATATTGATTAATATTCCTCTATTGTGCCAATAAATAATTGGCCATGGTTATGACCAAATGGATATAGATTCGTATTTATTAAAATAATTTTCTAAGCATTTTGAGAAAGGTAGAACAATGCTTATTATTTTGCATAACTAAAATATTAAACATCACTATAATCTGCCAAAAATTATTTATGTAAATAAATTTTGAATATTTAAAAGAATAATGAAATAAGTTCTTGGGATTACTATACTTCTAAAAATATCATGATTTTATGGATTTTTTTTCACTTCAGTTTAACAAAGAAATTTTATGATAATTGAACTCTGTGTATTTGGACTTTGTTTAATATTTTATTATTTAATCAATTGGTTGAATATCTTATTTAATTAATAGTTATTTGTATTATCATTGTTTTAAGGTAATTTAATAATAAGTAACCAGAAACAGAATTTTAGTAATTCTAAAATGAAATTTAAATAATTATAGTAAACTTTTACTTAATGACATGTTTTTGTTCATTTATAAATAATCATAAATATAAAATTGAAACATATATAAGATAAAAGAAGGAGTATTATTTGGGATAAGTAATGCGTTGTTTGTAAAATAACAAATATAAGAAATCGACTATTTTATTTGTAATATAAATGATCTGTATGCAAATTAAAACAGATTAACATTTTTCTTTTGTATATTTTATAAATCTATATAATAGTAAATAAAATCCAGTTATATATCTCATGACTTAACTTGATAAGCTTGTAATTATAAAGTAAAATAATAAGCATGCTAATAGCTCTAACAAGATTTATTAATAAATTCCACAAATGAAAGCATATAAAAAAATCTATCTAGAACTTATACACATCTCCAAACCAGGGTTGAGCTAATGGCTCTCTTCAATGAGTTGTTAGAATATTTCAGACACTAGATCCAAAATATTACTTAAGACTAGCACTTATTGCTACTCAACTATTAAGCAGAAAATCTGAAATATTCCGACACTTATATGTCTTCAAATCCAGTTATCTAACTTAAATAGCTATATGGGTCTGAAAACTTTTCAGCCACATAATATCACAGGACTTGACTTAATAAGCTTGAAATTATAAAATTATATATATAGTTTATTAAAGATAATACAAATATTTGTTGTAATGAAATGTCAAGGTCTTAGCATCACCTTATAGTTTAAACAAGCAGAACATTTTCAGATATTACATATATATATATATATATATATATATATATATATATATATATATATATATATATATATATATATTCACTAGAATAAAAACTATAAAATTTTAAAAAATGCCTGTATAAAATTAAAGATTAAAATTCTTTGCTATAGTTAGCTTCGGCGTATTCCGCCATCTTAAGTAGCAATACGTTAATATTTTAAAAAAAAAAAAAAAAAATATTAATGTATTGCTACTTAAGATTGGTGGAATACGCCAAAGCTAGCTATAGCAAAGAATTTTAATCTTTAATTTTATACAGGCATTTTTTAAAATTTTGTAGTTTTTATTCTAGTGAATATTGTTATTATATTTATATTATTTGATATTATATATATATATAATTTATATATATTATATTATATATATATATATATATATATTATTTATTTTGTAAATAAAATTATTGTTTTATCTATTAAACTTTAGTTAATAGTGTTATTTGATATAACAATAATAATTTAAAATCTCTTTGCAATCATAAATATTTAGAAATTAATTAACAAAATAATATAGATTGTACACATTATTAAAATTCAGCAATTATCAAAGATGAACCTAATGTTTTCATAGATATCTATTGGTATTATTCAAATATAAAGAGTTGGTAGATAAATTATTGATGCAACTTTTATATATAAGCATCAAACTTAAATATTTTTATTCATCCTTTATCATTATTTTAAATTTTAGGACATAATAAAAGAGTTATTTTATAAAAACAATCCTAATATAAATTTTTGCTTAATATATCTGTTATATATTTTAAAGTGAACTATTGTTTATTTTGTGTAATACAATTTTGGCATCTAGTTGGTTAACCATTTGTTTAATAAATCCAAAATATTAATAGATTTTAAACTAGATTACTCTATTTCTAGAGATTAGATAAAATTATTGCTCAAATTTATATTGTTACAAAGTCGTCATATCCAAATACTTGGGACATATAAAAGGAAAACTTCCAATTTTACCATTATAGATTTTGCATATCCAATTTGTGGGGCAATCAATAAAAAAATATTCCCCATTTATAACGTAGAATATATATGTAATAATTGATAATATAGCAATTTATACACCTACAAATTATTGTGGAAGTCAACTATTTTTCACAAATGCTGTATAAAAATAAACATATATACTTCTGTATATGTATATGTGTATGGATTTGGAGATTATGAAAAGGCATTTGATTCTATAAACATTTCTTCAATGATTAAAGCATTGGATCATCAAGGTATAGATCCAGCATATTGTCAAGTTTTAAAGAATATTTATAAAAGTGCAACAGCAATAATTACATTATGTAATGATACTAGAAAAGCCAACATTGAGAAGAGTGTAAGACAGGGTGACTTCATATCTCCAAAACTTTTTACAGCAGTGCTGCAAAAAGTATTTTGTGGATTAAAATGAGAAGCTAAAGAAGTAAAAGTATATGGAGATTATTTAAGTCATTTAGATTTTGCAGATGATGTAGCTGTTTTTTGCAAATAATGCTTTAGAGCTGCAAAAAATGTTGCAGGAGTTATCAGATAAAAGTAGGAAAGTAGGACTAAAGATAAATGTTAAAAAGATTAAAGTAATGTTTAATGGATTTTCTCAAAATATGAAAATAAAGATTGATTATGATGAGTTAGAAGAAGTTAATAGCCAGAAATACCTTGGTCAGATTATTAATACAGATGAAAACATAATGGATCATAGAATTAAACTTGGTTGGAGTGCTTTTAGTAGAAATAACTTGATACTAAAAGGAAATATGCCTATGTGTTTGAAAATGAAAGTTTTTAATAAATGTGTTTTACCCATTCTTACTTATGGATCTGAGACTTGGATACTTAATAGAAGAGCAATACAGAGACTTCAAACCACTCAAAGAAGTATGGAGAGAGGCATGTTGGGAGTAACAAGAAGATATTAAAACCACAATATATGGTTAAGAGAACAAATAGGTGTTACTGACCTCATGGAAAAAATTAAAAGACTGACATGGAGTTGCCTGGACATATTGCTAGAAGAGATAATAATAGATGAACAATTAAAATTTTAAACTGGATTCCAAGAGATTGTAAAAGACCCAGAAAGAGACAACATGTGAGATGGATAAATGAAATAAGAAAGTGCACAGGGGTGATATGGAGAAGAGAAGCTAAAGATCAGAGAAAATGGATTGAACTTAGAAAGTCTTTCATCCTGCAGTATATTGATAATGGTTGATGATGATGATGATGATGGCTCATGTCAGTAAAAGTTTTACAATCACAGGTATAGGAAAAATAAGATTTGATACTTAAAAATATGCTTTTGCAAAATATATTTTACTTTTTTAGGTATATTTGAAATGGACGTACTTTTATATAGTTATATAGATATTAAAAGCAAAAATAAATCAACTTTTTGTATTTTAAAAATTACTATGAATATGTATTAGTCTTAATTGTCTGACTGTGATTAGATATTATGAACCAAAACATTTTTCCAAATCTTTTTAAAGAACTTCTTATGTAATGTTAATTTTTTTTAAGATTAATTATTTCCTTTTTTTTTCATACCTTTTTTTATTCTACTACCCATATTCTTTCACACATTATATATATATATATATATATATATATATATATATATATATATATATATATATATATATATATATATATATATATATATATATATATATATATTTGCCTTGTAGAATCCAAACTTCTTTCTCATTATAGTTCTATAAGTATTAAAAAAGATTTTTCTTTTTAATTCTTGTAAATCTTATTTTTCCAATTTATCTTTTTTATTCTTTTATAAATCCTTATTCTTCCAACTTCCTTCTTTTGTGCTTTCCCACTTATTTCTTAAACCTTCAATATTGGTTTTTCTATAATTATTTTTTTAATTATTTATGCATCTACTCTATATTAATTAATATTCTAAAAACAAGTTTTTAGAGTATTAATTAATATTCTAAAATCTTGTTTTTTAAAATCTAATTTTGACAGATCATAATATTTCTACTCTTATTACAATTGTCATTAATATTTTGATTCTCAAATTTCATTAACATCATATTCATTATTGGTTAATTGATTATCAAACTCTTCTAATTTGTAAAAACCAATATACTTTATATTTTGTTGCTTAACTCTGACTTCTATTATTTAAACTTAAGATTTATATACAAATTTGATTCAAATCTTTTACAAATTATATAAAACCTACTTACTACATTTTTAAGTTTATCCTCATAATCCACAAGTACTGCATATATCTAGAAAGCCTGCTACACTGAATTTTCCTTATTTCTAATGATATTTCTATCCTTAACTTATAATTTTTATTTAAAAATTCCATTATGTTTACACTCAACAATATAATTATATAATATTTTTTGTTTTGATGTTTAATAAAAATACATTATATTTTTATTATATTTTTTGATGGAAAATTGTTTTTTATTTCATTTTTGAATTGATTAATACATATATGTTTTTATTCTTATTAGTCATACTCAGTATGTATCATTTGTTTCTGCTTGCTAAGAATATATTAGTAAATACTCATCTCTCACTGTCCTGCAAGAATATTATAGTTATGATATTCATAATAGACACTTATTGTATTAAAACCATTTTTATGACTAATTAATTTTATATAGATTGACTTTGATTGTGATAATAAGACAATTTAATTAATGCTTTTATGATACTAAAACATAATTTATAAAAAAATTAAGAGGCAATACGACTATCTTTTACATTTTAAATTTTTAATAAGAATATATATAAACTGTAAGAATAGTAAATGAAACTATTAGTTGTCATTATCGAATAACGATAAAAAAAAAATTAAATTCATTTATATGTCCATTTAATTTTAAAACTTTATTTCTAAATAAAGAGAAAATTGATCTATTAATATGTATTAAAATTACTTCTGAATATTTATTTAATAAAATGGATTAAATAAATACGTATGTACATATATATTTTTTATATGTTTGTGTGTACATACAATAAGTAGTCTATAGATCAAAATTTATTATTACATTTAATATTTTCCTTTCTACTAATAATATATAAATATATTATTTATAAATATGTAGCATTTATATTTCCATATTAGCATATGTTTAAATTATAAATCTCCTGAAATATTCACAATTGAAAAAATCTTGAAAGTGCAAAAAAAAAATCAATCATCCAAAATGTCAATTAATAGTTTTTGTTTTGTATTTTACTTTTGAAATAAGATTGCCTTAGTACTTATTTACCAACCATTAAAAGATGGTTTTCTGAATTAACTATATCTATTAAAAATCTAAATTAATCAATAGAATAATTAAATTTACTCCAAATTCAAAATTAAACAAGACTAGCCAAAGAAATAGACTCTATAACATAACCATTAGTTTTTCTGCAAAAGCAAATTTTGCAAGTGCAAAGGACTAAAAATATATCAACAAATATATACTATTACCCCCAATTTTCCATTATATCCTACACATCTTTAATATTAAAAAAACTCTTAAACAAGTTAATTGCTTCAGAATCATACATTTTTAATAATAAAGATTATTTAATTCTTTTTATTTCATTTATTTCAAATAAGATATTAGCCTCATCGAAACTAATAGTGTAGCCTGTATCTCTTCCATGTATATATAAAGCAGACTAAGATATTTATATCTAACCCTTTAAAAAAATGTATTGAATAATATAAAGGAGATTTTTGATAAAAAAAACTATTCTGGAGTAGTGTATATTGTACCTTGTTTTTGTAAGAAGTTGTATATAGGTCAGATTAATTTGAATTTAAATGAAGAATTAAAGTACATAAAATTTTGTAGAGTTAGAAAATAAATATCTTTGTTCTGCTTCATATATCCATAAAATATATAAAGAACACAATGTTAGTTTTGATGATTCTAATGTTGTATTCTTTGAAAGAAATGAAATAAAAAGAAGAATTAAGAATTTTTATTATTAAAAATTTATGATTCTGGGAAATCTGCTTTGGCAGGGAAACCATTGAAAGTGTTATAAAGTTTATTTTCTTTGGCTAGTGTTATTTAATTTTGATTTGTGTTAATTTTAATAATATATATTCAGTTGTCTTTATTCACCTATTTCAAAAAGAGTGGTGGAATGAAAAATTTAAGGATGTTACACATGGAAAAATAAAGACAAAATTAAGTTATTTTGTGCATTATGTGTAATTAAAAACAGATATATTAATCATTAACTGAAATTTAAAGTTTATACCTGAGCTAGAAATAATCACTAGTTTATTAAATAATTAGTAATATTCATTAAATGTATTTGAAGTGGTTAATATCGAAGAGAAAATTTGTCACTAATAAACAAAAAATGAAATCATAATTCTATCAAAGCAATGATTATCACATGCTTTTTATAATATAATAATAGCATTATTTTTCATATAATGATTCACAAACTAAATGGATACATTTATTGATTCATTCATCTTGTTGATTCATTTAGTAATGAACAAAGTCTCTTGTTTGATTTTAGAACCTATCTTTGTTAACTTGAAAATAAAAGACTGTACATCTTCATAGAATATCTGGAATTTTTAAAATTAGCTGAAAAACTATTAGAATTTTTAAAAATATGTAAACACATGAAATTATGACACTCATTAATAAAAATGCTTCTAATTGTTTCAGTCCTAAAAATATTAATATAAAAAAAGAAAGCAATAGTTAACATGTAAAATAATTATTATCAATAATAGCAAAAATAATTTGATTCTAACTATAAAAGAATGGTGTCAGAAACAGTATATGATTTTAGAGAAGCAAGAGTTACTTCAGACATGATTTTGATGCTGAAAAATGAAAAAAAAAGCATGCCATGAATAAAGTTGTGTTTATATATTGCATTTGCTCATTTACCCAAAACTTTGATGCAGTTATCATTTTTTGTAATATTACTTTAAAATGTTTTGGTGTCCATAGCAATTTATTTATATCACATTACTGCTAAATGATATTAAACCACTAAAACATCAAGTTCACCATTTCTTATGCTTATACAATCTGTTAAACAGTAGCAACTATCTCCATTAAGTTAAAAAAGGAATCTTTTTATGTTAGAAAATAACAGACTTTTGAAATTAAAACTGGTACCAAATGAGGAATGCATATTAGTTGTAAATTGGAACAATTTATATTCTAATTTACAAGTCAGGCATCAAATTGTGATACGATTTTGATGATGACATTTTAAATAAAAACAGAAACTTTTTGTAGTTTTTATGTTGACAGCATATATTTTTTTTCATAAGTTATCTATTGATCTTTCTTAATGTATTTACTGCAATCTATGAATAATTTATTTTAAAAATTAGTGTGATAAAAATCATATCCTTTTTTTCATGTAATATAATAGGAGGAAAATATTCAATGAATCATTACCAATATGAAAATATAAATCAGCTTAAATATTGTTAGCTTTTTAGATAGAAAAGATAAGCCTGTATGTTTAGTGCCAATATAGTGTTTCATGTTTTGTTGCTGTATTTTAGAGTGTTGAATCTTAATGATATTTAATTCAATTAATTTAATATTATAAACTTATTATGTGAAAGTTACAAATAGATTCTTTCTCATGGAAAACATTATTCAAAGATGTGTAAAAATTCTGAAAGTATGATTTTAAAAAGACATAAGATAAATTTAAATGTTCTTGAACTTTCTATTTAAGTCAATAGTGAATTTACCATTGTAAAAATCATATTTTTGTCATACCCTATATAAAGTAAGATTATAATAGATTTTTCAAAAAGTTATTATATGGTGAATTTAATTATAGTATTTATAGATTTGGCACATTCATTTACATTTAAAAAAATATTTTAAAGGTATTTTAAAAAATTGCATTAAATTCCTTCATTTTGTCAATGTAGCTGAAAGTGAAATATATTGAAGAGCTGTAGCTAAAATTGCTGCAGAAAAAATTAATGGAAGCATTGGATGATGAAAAATAAATATAGTAAATATCTTTTTGATACATGTAAATGTATTTATAATTTATTTTTTTAATTTATCTCTCTCATTTTGTTTATGGAAAGAGGATAACGTAATTTTATAAATGTTTACTGATAATTGTATAAATAAAACGTTTTTAACAATCTACTAAATTCATATTCCAAAAGAGAAATTAAACAGGCTAGACAGTTTTGTGAGAAGGGTTTTGAAATTCTTGTTTATTATTTTTAACTTTTAATAATAAAGTAGCAGACTTTGGGGATCAAAATCTACAAATCGTGGTCCAGCTTTGCCATTTCTGATGTTTAAACTTCTTATAAATTTTGAGTATTAAATCATTCAATTGATTGTTTTTATTACATATTTACTGATCATTAACTAAAAACTACATGGACTGAGTATGAGCTGGCTACCTAAAAGAAAAATCCTAAAATTACTTGGAAACCTTAATTCTTAAAAAAAGAGAGAGAGAGAAATACATCCAGCACTTAAACCTCCAATTATAGCATAGAAAGTCAAATGTTTTATCAATCTTATATATATATATATCATATTAATTGTTTTATTAATACAATTTTAGTTTTAAAAAATCTCATAAGAGTAAAGTTTACATATTCACATCTACTTTTCATTTATATAATTTTGGGAGTTCACTTTTCACATATTTTCAAATATTATAATTTATAAATTATAAAAATAGAACCGATTTTAACCAATGCATTTATGTTTTATTAGATAGAATAGTGTATCTTACGGATAAAAAAATATTTGCTGATAATAATCCTATATACGAACCATACAAAGGCAAGTTTGATTCAGAATCAGATTTCTTAAATCATGTAAAATTGTCTTAGATAATTGGTAGAGATAGAGAAAATTCCAGAAGACAGCTTGAGGGGTCCTATGACTCAGACTCCTCACTAACACATACATTGCTTCGTGCAACTTTATTTGTGTTTCACTCATTCCCACCCCTTATTAATTTTTTTATCCCTTACTCCTTCCTCACATCATCACTCTACATCATACCCCCTTTAGACTAGCTAAGTAAATGCAACCTTTGTGTTGTGCTAATCTGATGGAAATAATCGCTGCAGTAAATGAGGGCAGAGTGCTATCAAAAATTGCTAAATCTATGGAAAACATTCTTTCCCATATGCAAGGAAGCAATGTCATCTTTTTAAAACTAGTATATATTTTTATTTATCTTAAAATGAAGGTATCTCTTGCTCTGTAATGTGAAATTTTAAAAAAATCTTATTTGAATATCACTGTCTAAGGATCTTGCAGTGAGGAATATGTTAACATGCCCCCATGATTTTTTTAATGATTGCAATTCTCTCCCTAGACACCAAGCAACTTTAAAAATGTAGCATTAGAGTAAATGGACGCTTGGTAATCAATCATTATTTTAAATATTTAATTGGGAATCAGGTTAATAATTAGAAAGTTTAATGCCATTATTTATTATAGTGTCTATTTTTTTTTGTAAAGGAAGACTACAAAATCTACCTAATTGGATTATTTTTTCCTAAAATGTTACTTCTTAAATAAATTATTTTGTGCCTTTTTTACCTTTTTAAATTAAAAAAAAAAAAACTTGCAAAAAAAATAAAAATAAAAGCATAAAGGCTATATAAAGAAAACTAAAATAAATTCCAGAGCTGTGTATATATATATGTTATAACTCATTTAGAATGCAATGTATAAATTCCAGGAAATTTTTCGGCAATATACATCTTTATTCTTTTTTTGTGTATTATCAGTGTCCTAATATATCTTGACACTTATGCATTTAAATAATCAATACATTTTTTTCTAGACGAAAACAATAAAAAAGCTTTAACTCTTGAGTCGACAATTCATATTAGTGAGCAATTGTTTCAATAGTTATTGCAACAACCACGACCAACAATAATAACGCAGCAAATTTAGAGAAAAAAATTGGGATCTCAAAATTAATTACCTTATGATCAATATTTTCTTTTTTTAAAAAAAAAAATTATTATAATATGTAGAGTTAACTTTTTACTGTAAAGCTGTAAATATATATTTAAAATCAATTTAATCATATTAACATTAAGAAAACCCATAAAAAAATGATGTTCTCCGATGAAGTAATTTTTATATAGAAGATGAAAATGTTTCTTTGCAATATAAGCTTTAAAAATACATATAAGATTTCATTGAATGTTTAGTATTCTAGTAATTGTACGAAAAGATTTAAAAAAACCTTTAACAATATTAAGGATAGTTGGATGAAATATTTTATTTTACAATAGAAACCAAAATTATTGGATCAGGATTGTTTCATTAAACATAACTTCAGATTCTAGTAAGGTATTATATTTTAGAAATGTTAAAACATCATAATATTGCATTTGATTTTTTGTGATATAGTAATTAATATTTTAAATGTATTTATGATTTGATAATATAATTTTAACTAGTAATGTATTTGCAATGTATCTCATTATAAATTCTAGAAAATTGTGTTTGCAGAGTGTTTATTGATATATGTGAATCACCAACGGTATATATTACAAAGCCACTTTTCTTAGTGATAACTTTGTTTGTAATGTTAATACATTTGGATATACCAAAGTGAATTAAATATTTTAGTGATAACAAAGATCCTTAGAAACATTAAATTAAATTAATAAATACCTCATGTTTAAGTTGAGGATAATGATAGAATATCGTTTAAACTAGTGGATAATACTAGAATATTTCAACACACATGTTTATTAAAAGCAATGGAGCTGAATATTATATATTCAAGAATACTTTTAATTGTCTGAAAATCAATTATAACAAAAAAATCCGATTATGATAGGTTTTCTGAGATGTTCGGAAAATATGATCAAATAACTTATATTAGAAAGCTTCTGAAATAAATTATTGACTACAATGACTAAAAATAATAATAAATTATTGTTTGTGGAATTGATAACAGAGTCACAAAAATAAGTGAATGATTAATCACTTGGAAGAACATGTAATATTTAAATAATCCATTCAGGAACATTCTTTTAAATTTCTCTCTCTATTACTGTATTAAGCTGCACGAAATATAATTAAAAAAGTGATGAAAATAGCTTTAGTTTATAATTGATTACATTTGTTATGTTTATATACTATGCATTTGGGTTATTTATAAATAATGATATATATACACTTAGACAATCCCACTATCCATAACATAAACTGTTGTCAAGGCCACTTTTATTTATCATCCAATATATTTATATAGACAGTAAAGATTGCAACTTGATCACAGAGATTTAAATTATTGATATAAGGAAGTTTAAATAAACCTCTATAAACAGGTAAATATAACTTGTTCTGAATGCAAAGTAATAAACAGTCGATTATATATATATATCATTTTTCCAAATGCAACAGTCAATAAAAGTAATAAACAGTCGATTATATATATATATCATTTTTCCAAATGCAACAGTCAATAGAAATTTTATATACATATCAATGAAGTTCCTCCTGATTTCTTCATTTTTTCATAAGGGCAAAGTTAATTAGTCATTTCTAGATATAATGTATAGTCATATTATGAAGACATAAAAATATTGCCATTATCAGGTGAGCAACTTTTTTGAATTTTCTTCTTTGTACTTTTTCTCTCTATCCAATATTTTTATATTTTCCTAATTGAACATATGTCCATTTCTATACACATAGTCTACTTTAGACACATCTGTTTTTTTTCCTAATCATCAGTTTGTTCTTTTGCAATCACTTTTCAATGGGGTGATTGTTCTCAACAATATACATCTTTCCACATTCACATTGTATTTTATAGATATAGTTTTTGCTTTTTATCATTTCAAGTTTTGGCTTTGTAGATATAAAAATTTATCATAGAATAGTATGACTCCAAAAATCTATTGTAATATTATATTAATTCCAGATTTTCTTTAATTTATCTATGGATACACTCGGCTTTTTTCTTTTGATAGTTCTTTTTATTGCCTATTTAAAATTTTTTAATGACAGCTGATGGATAAACATTCTTCATGAGAGTTTGTTCTATATAGATTTTTTTTCTTTTTTTTAAATAATGAAAATAATACAATATATAAATACAACTAAAATGTCATCACTATAAACCTTCAGACAAGCAATATATTTGTTTTAGATTAAATTGTTATATGTTTTTGTTAATAGATAACTTATAAAACAATTGCTTTTAGATCTGAAGAAAAACTAATCAGTCCAAACTATCATAAATTAATTAAAGCATTGTGAAAAGTGCTTTAAGAGAAGTGCATTTTTGTGCTTGCATAGAAATAAGTTTTTCCTATCTGAAAAGACAAATTTGCAATATTATAATTTATCTATATGCAATTTTATTAGAAATAGAATATTTGATACACAAGAATGTATTTAGTTTTCGAAACTTATTTTAGATACTTAAGTATTGTGTTTCAACTAATAATTACATGGTTAGTTTTTATGAGGTCATGTGGCATTAAATTAAGTATCAAGATAAACTTAAAAAAATATATATATTTAAACTGATTTATTTATTTATTTTTGCATTACATATCTGGCAATCAATCCTGAAAATTTTAGTTTTTCAATCTGCTAAAAAGTCCTGGTATTTACTAATATTAATAGTGTGATTGTTAAATATTTAGATTTGTTTAAATTATCTTATCAGAGTAAAATGTATAATTTTAGAATCAGTAGTATTTACAGAATAGAAAACAATATGCTCTCTTAATTAAAAAGTCACTGCTTTATTTTTTATCTATCCATGATAATTATGTGTTTTGTTAGAATATTTATTCTCCTAAGATATAAAACAGAAGCTAAATAATGGCTTTCTTTCCAGAATAGTCATTATATGTTAATTTATTGTTATTACTAGCAAATAAATATAAATTTTGATAGTGTACTTTTAAAATACTAATAAATTAACTTTCTATCAAAAAACTACGTATTTCATCACATAAAAAAACATAAGCAATTTATTAGGAATCCAATATTGAAACAATTTATGGTATAAAAAATGAATTAATTGTTTATGAAATTATTTATAAATCTTTTATTTTAGTTACAGATCTCAATTATTTAAATCTTTGCTTTTATAATAATCTTCCTTTCTATTATTATGTATATTATAGCCAATAAATATGTTATTTTTTCATTTGTACCAAATAATTAATTTGTCCACTCATATACAAAAAAATTAAAATAGAGATTAACAAGTTATCACATAATAAAATTTATTGATTTTTTCCCTTTTGTACACTATATTAAGCTAACTATCAGAGTGTTTTTTTTGCTAAAGATCTCTTGTGATATAAGGTAAAAGTAATTCTCCTTTATTAATAAATATGTTCTTATTGTGTGCTATCGTTAATATAAACATGTTTCTAAATGAAAATAAGATTTATGCAAATATTTGATATATATAATAAGTCAAAGACTGCTTTACTTATGCAAATAAAATATTGCCTAAATGTTTTAGAATCTCAATACTATTTAATCACAACTTATTTAGATTTAGATGATCAATATTTTTTATATTCAGTATGAAAGTTCATTAGCCACCATAATGTACAAACATTATAATTTATGCAGGACATATACTTTAACAAAGAAGAATTATACGCATTAGTATATTTATGTTCTAATTTCTTTTAGTTTCTAAATTTTGCATTTATTATTTGTTTTCCTGCATGATTTGATGTTGTGATCAAATAGAAGACTCTTGAACTTGTAGTCCATAAACTGTGATTCATCTTTATCTCTTCCAATGCTCAAACTTATGAACTTTTAAACATTTGATTATTATTATTTCTGCCTTATAGATTGTAATTTAAGCATAAATACCTGCAGTAATCCCAAACATAAATATTGACTGTAATTTTTTAAATTTTATAATGCTCCACAGAAATCTAAAAAAAATATGGTGCTGTGATCATAGGAACAATTGATATACTTTTCAACTTTTTTGATATGATATCAGTGAATCTACTACTGCAAAGACACTTATTGACTGAAATGATAAAGAATGATAACAGAATTTCTAAGAAGTGTTTGTAGTAAATTTGTGCACGGTTTTATAAAAGTCTTTATCAAAAATTAGATATCTTTGTATAAATTTTTATGAGTCAACAGGAAGAATGTATTCTTAAGTATTGTTGACTGAATTTTTATTTTGTTATTTGAAAGATAACAAAAAATTCCTCTCATTTTTCAAAACATCCACTGATATCATATTATAGATTTATGCAGACATAAGAAATTTTAGGCCATCATAAGAAATATTAATCTTAAAACTAACATGATGTATTCTGAAATATTATCTGAATTTTACCAAATATTCCTCCTATTTTTCAAAATATTAACATGTAAAATATTTCATGATATTAACTTAAGACTATAATCATATTCATAATTGTTCATATGTTATTTTTATTGCATATTATTGTTAAAATATTGTTCTAGCCATATTTCCAAATTATTTATGAAGTTCCACAAATCATTCCAACAGAAAATGCTACATTTTAAAATTGAGTTTTCATTTATAAAATCATTGCCAGAAAACCTGTTAAGATTTTTCCTTAAGAAAAATTTATTTCTCAATGACATGCCCAGTTTGAAACTCTAAAGTAGAAATTTTAATATTTTATTGCTATTATATAGATTTTGTTCTCAAAAATAATTATAAAGAACTATAGTCTAGTATTTTTTTTAAAAAAATCATCTTCATTACTAGTGATAGTGACTCTATTATACTATAACCATAATTTGGGTTTGTAATACATATAAGTATATGACCAACTTAAATTAAACAATACTTTTTATTCAACATCATAAAATTACAAAAAATAATCCTAGAATAAATTGAAAATAATAATTATTTGACAAATTATTTTATAAAAATGTTTTTTTTTCTACTGTTTTCTATTTCTATCATAATATACTCTATATAAATTAACAGAATCGATTACTCATTTCATATTTATCTATAAACATATATCATTCAATAATTCAATAAAGGCTGTACATAGAAACCTCCTGTTAACAGAAAAATGATTGGTTGATACTTTTTTGATGCTTTGAAAGGACTGACCAGGCAAAAAATTTTAAAATCTATTCCGTAAATTTAAATCATTGCTAATGTTATTCCTATATAATTATTCATAATTATATAAACATGGATGAACTTATCATCAAGATGCATCAATCAGACTGGTAAGTTTATTGCCACCAAGATCTTTCTTTTCATTAGTCTGATAGCTTTTGATTTAAATATCAGGTTGAAGTTTCTTGAAGGCAGAATGTGTGGATGAATGATTTTTTATTTAAATAATTAATAATTATGGACAAAACTAAATCATGGTTCTTATTCCCAGGATTCTGTAATGTTACCATTCAATACATAGATGGTAGATAAAGGCAGTGCATGCTAACAATCTTTTGATTGCAGACCCATGACCATTTTTTAAATACTTACAAGTAAAGATCACTTTTAAGTGAAGGGAGATTGCAAAAACTGGAAATACTATCTAATATTAAATGGAACATTATTTGAGTTTGTGAAGTTAGAAAAAAATTTAAAGATAAAATTGATTTAAGAAGTGGATATGTACTATATTTCAAATGCACAAATATCTGAAACACAAATAGAGTAGGAGTCCTTATAAAAAAAGTGGGATCAAACAGAGTTGACTAGATTAGTTAGTTATTCAATTTAATAAAAAATAACAAATGTAGATAATTTAAGAAATATGTTTCAGCAAGTTCTCATTGTAATGAAAAAATAGAGGATTGTTACATGAAGACACAAAACACTTTTGATCAGATCAAACATTTTTAATTTTGCTATGGTTTACACCAATTTTAGAATTTGTAAATTACTGCATGATAAAAGTACTATAGATAAATTTGCTTATGGTGATAAAACTGTGAAAGGACACAAGACTAATGAGGTTTACAGGGAAAAAATATTTTATGATTTTTTTTTTAAAAATATACAGATTGGAGCAACCTATTGAAGATGCAACCAAATTAGATTATATAAAGTGTGAAAATTTAATTCTCAAAATGGCAGTGTGATGTCACTTGTGACTTAATTGCATATTCATGTTTGAACATGTTTAAGCTAGCACTGGTGAAAATTTTAAGCTGATATAGCTAATTGTTAGTTAGCTATTGAGAAGATAATAAATGTCCATGCGTACTTTGGTATAGAAATGGGTGATTACAAAATATGATGAGTAATGTATTGATATCACATTTTGTATGAAAATTGGAAAATGTGGTAAGGAAACCTTACAATGTTTGCAAGTTGCATATATGATGAAGTTGCTATAAAGAAATTGAGGATGTTTGAGTGGCATAAGAAGTTCAAAAATGAGTGAGATGTTATGAATGATCCTAGAAGTGGACAAACACAACAATGACTGACATTAATATTAAAGTGTGAGATGCAATACAGATGACTTAAGCATGATATTAATAGCTGAAGAACTGCAGATTAATCAAGCAAAAGTTAGGCTAATTTTAAATTAAGATTAAGCATGAGAATGATTTCTGTGAAGTTTGTGCCTTAATTTGATAAATGAACTGAGACAGTGTCTGTTTGATGTTGCAACAAATCATTCTTTAAATATGCATTTGCTTCCAAGAAGTAATTATTGGTGGTGAAACTTGCTGCTTCCAGTAAGACATAGAAACCAAACATGATAACATGCAATAGAAATTCCTGGATTCATATGCCCAAAAATGGCTTGCATGTTGTGCCATGCTTGTGTGTTTCTTTGATTATAATGAAATAGTCCACCAAGAATTCATTGAACAGGGGCAAACAATCAACTAACAATGTTACTTAAAAGTACTTTAGAGATTATAAGATTATGTTTAAAGAAAAATACCTAAATTGTTAGTTACATACAAGGATAATTCATCATAACATAGCACCAAGTCACAGTGCAATCATTGTGGGTGACATTTTGGCCAAAAATTAATTACACAACTAGACCATTCTACCTATTCACTTGACTTAGCTCTCTGAGATTTTTGGTACTAAAAACTGTGCAGAAATAATAAAGATTTTTTACTATAACTGTCCAGAAGAAGATGAGACAGCTGCTCAACTGTATTCCAGAAAATGAATTCCAGGTGTGCCCCCAAAAATGGGGTCACAAATTTAATGAGTGTATAGATTCACAAGGGGACTATTTTTATGGTGACTGTAGTTACTAATGGATGCTTCCACACATGTATTTTTTATAAAGATACATTCTGGGAATTAAATTGTGATACCTCATGTTTTGTTAACAGAAAATATGCATTTCAAGATTGTGATGTTATTAATAAATTAATTACAGATGGATCATTCATTAAGTAAGCTGTAAGATATGTGTTAATGCAAAACTAGAGAGAACAAAAATTATTAAGAAAAATAGTATTCACAGTTGATATTCTTAACTTTCAGAAACATGTCATTAGCATTTCATTAGAATTAGCAAATCATTTTAAAATATTAACTTATTTTAAAGATGGTTCAGATTTAAACAAAGTTAGTTAATAGTAAGATAACATATATTATTAAGAAGTCCAATGAAGATAATTGGTACAGAAAAAAACAGGTAATTTTTTTATCTAGATGACAATTTATGAAATAAAGGAGGAATATTAAAATATATAAAAATAATTCATTAAGAAGGTTTTAATATATAGAATATTGTAAAAGGGTACAAAAAAGAGTTAATAACAAAATAAAAAAGTGTAATTGTGAATTAGCGAGAAAAATATAGAAAGAACAAAAGTATAAAACATCATCTTGCATTCTTAAGAAAACTTATTTATATAATAATAAAGATAGAACTATAATTAAAAAAGAATGATATCATGAAAGGTGTAAAGAATTGTATAAAAAATTATATTGCAATAAAGAATAAGAAAAAGTATTTCCTACAATTACTACATCTTCTGAATTGCCTAGAATTTAAAACGAAAAAATAAGACATGCAATTAAGTAAATGAAGAAGGCAAATGTTCCAGATAAAGATAAAATTATAATCAATATCTTAAAAAACAGGTGAAAAAACAAAAATTGTTGGCACAGCTATCTACCAAATGTCTAAATAATAAAGATGCATCAGATGATTGGAAGAATGCAGTGCTAAAATTAATATTTAAAAAGATGGTAAAGAAGATATTCAAAATTACAGAGCTATCAATCTTTTATTAGTTGTATACATTATGTTTAATAAATTAATTGCAATTCATCTACAATACAATTTAGATTTAACAAAGTAAAGGAACAAGCTGGATTTAAAATTGCTTTGAAAAGTTATAGAAAGAACTAATAAATATGTGTTACCACTGTGATTTGAATTTGTAGATTATGAAATGGTATATGATTCTATATTCATTTCTTCAGTAATTAAAGCATTAAATTACAAAAATATATATGCAGGAATTTGTCACATTCTGAAGAATATTTATAAAAATTTAACATCAGTGATTAAATTACATAGTGATACTAGAAGATTATCATTGAGGAAGGTGTACATCACTGAAATTCTATTTCTGCAAAATTTTTTACAGCAGTTTTGCAAAAAGTATTTGTGAAGTAAAATTGAAAGTTAAGAAAGTAAAAGTAAATGGAGATTATTTTAGTCATTTAGATTTTTCTGTCCATATATATATATATATATATATATATATATTGTAAATATCAATAGGTCGATATTTATATTTTAAAAATTTGTTATTTGTTATTAAAAAAAAAAAATCTCTTTAAGTTGAAGTTTACATATGAAATATTTAAATTTTTCTTTTATGTTTATTAAATATAGTTATTATTTGAAGTTATTATTTTATTTATATATATCGATAGTACATCATTATAAATATTTAATTATTGAAATAAATAAGGACATATAAATTGTTGATTAAAAAAAAAAAGTATTTTATTTGCAATGATTACTAAATGTAATAAATAATTATTTATGTATATTTTAAAAGATGTTAAATTTTCGATTTGATACTTTTTATATGTATACTTGATATTTTATTTTTATTTTGATGTTAATTGTTGTAAAAGAGAACATATATATATAACATGAGTTTTAAAATAGCATCTGCTGGCATGAAACCACGCGACAATAATAAGGAAGCCATTATTAGGATTATTGCTTATTAAAAATGGGATATAGAACAAACAACTGAAGGATAGAATTTTATTACATTTTATTTCTTTAAAGTTTACCATTTTTTTTAAAATACTGAAGTAACGTATATATTTTGTAATAAACATATAAATTATGACGGGGTAACAAGGATATATCGCAGCTAGGGCTGCATCATCATCATCGCTTTCATATATTCTAAAGCAATTTTTCAATGGAACAACTAAAATTTTCAACGTATAAATTTCATCGCGTTTGGAATTAAAAGCTGGCATAGCTATCTTAAATGTCTTATCGTCAATTTAATTCTAATCCGGAAGTAATTGTAATTGAGGTACTGGATTTAACATTTTAATAAAATATGCATATATTCAAGAATTAATAATCTTCTTTAATGAAATCGTTTCGTCGTTCTTTTAATAGAATGCATTCTAAAAATAAAATAATAAAATATACAGATGAAAAAACTCATGGACTAAATTAATTCTTAAAAGGACAATTAACTAAGTGAACTTTTAAAAAGGTATTTAATAATTTTATATATATATATGTGTGATGTGTGGATATACATTTTTAAGATTGATATATATTTTTTTTTTTTGTTTATTTTATTTTTCATTGTAAAATGTAACGTTTGTGAATGATCAATTTAAGCGTCTTATTCTATTATAACATTAAACATATAACAGATGATGTTTAAGATAAATATTTAAATAATTTTAAAATCTGAAAATATAATTTATAAGTTGAGGTACTATATATTAATTATTATCTTTATATTATAACTATTAGGCAGAAATATGTCTTTATATATTCATTGTTTATATTAATATTGAAACATTAATATTATTTAAAGTCAAACGATAACATAAAATAAAGATGTGCTATTTATTTTTATAAATAATGCCTTTGTAATTATTTAAAGATCTCATTGATTAGTATGATTTTAGATTTGTTTTATATAAAGCTAGCTGGGAGGGCAATTTAAACAATTTATTAAAATATAATTGGAACAAGTTTATTTTTCTTCATTCTTTAATATAAATGGAATAACTCATATACGTTCCATTATATTTAACTTGCTTAATTATGAGCTACCATATAGTTTCCATTACATTATTTATATAACCGGGATAATTTTGTCTTTCTTCAATTTAAATGGAATGTAGCAAGTACGATCCATTACATTTGGCTTGCCCAAACATGGGCTACCTTAAGTTCCATTACATTTGGAGCATCCAAGTGAGGCTCTGAATTATACGTTTCCATTACATTTGGCGCAACAACTAGGGCTAGAAATAAGCTAATTAGGGCTTGAAATACCCCACATACTTGAGATTAAGATGTCTAGTATATATATTAATATGAGATGTATGGTTTAAAGAAAAAGAAGCATTTTTGTGTGTTTAATTTTTTTTATATAAATGGAAATATTTTAGCCTTATGTTTAGATGGTGATGGTTAATATTATTGTATTTTTTTTTAGTGATGAAAGATAAATATAGTCATGAAGCAGTTTAATTTCAATTTAAAAAGTATATTGATGGTGTTGAATTATAGTATAATAATTTTGTACATATTTGAAAAGTTTGAGTTGTAGAAAATCTATAATTTTGAAGGTTGGATGGGATATTTGATTGTTGGAGTTTGGTTGGTTCTGTTGCAGGTATTGATGTTGAGTGGGGAATTTTGGTTATTATCTTGAGGATGTGATGCATTCATGTCACTTGTGATTGATTGGTCTCATTCATTGCTCCAACCCAAATCTTGATGTTTATTATTATTTATCATGAAGCAGTTAACAGTAGTCCTGCCATGATTTTATCTTTAAAACTCCAGAGAGAGTAAGATATAATTATTTTAATATAAGTATAATATTTGCCTCTAAGTCTCCCAAAGATGAGCAAGGAAATATTTATAAATAATAGCCCCTAAGACTTAAATATAAGCAGGGTAGTGTAATGGTGTTCTAAGAAAAATTATTATGGGTTGTAGTAGATAGGATAGAATGAAATGTGATAGTCATCTAAGTGTTCATGAAACATTGTATGCTTTGGGAATAATGATTGGAGATGGTGAGC
>JAQFVV010012811.1:524923-634483 GCA_028023455.1 Epiperipatus broadwayi | reverse complement strand
GCTATTAGATTATTGTTATTATATTTGTGATAGAGACTTTTTAAAAAATTATTGAAACTAAAGCAGACAAACATTTTTTAATTCTGCTAGATTAACTTTTTCTTTTAAAAATCATTTTTTAATATCAAGTTTTGAATGTTGAAAATATAAGAATGGTGGGGTAGAAAAATTATATATATGTTGAAACAGTAAGATTCTTATTCGAATCTTAAGTTTCACCTTTTTCTGTTGTCTCTCACTGACTGGTCTATCCCACCCAAATTTAAACTTTTTGGTATCGAATTGTGTGTGTAGCAATATTAAAAATGTATAAATATATGTAGAATTCAGCATAAACACACATACATTTCGATCTCAAATTAAAGGCAATAAATAGGGATAAAATAATATAATTTAGATTTCTTTTAGTTATATAATTTTGTATAATTTTAGTCATTTATTTTGGATTATAAAGTTCATATTTATTGCTTTGTTTAAATTTCATTTAATAATACTTCTAAAAAAATCTGATGTAATATTTAATTAAAAGTTAAAATAATCTTATGTTCCCTTTTTGTCTTAAAAATTGAAAACATCGGTCAGTGATAGATAATAGATTAATTAAAGAAAAATTCCCCAAAGTATAATTAGTAAATGTAAAATGTAAACAATAGAACGGCAGCTTTCTTTAATTAAAAACCAACAAAATGCATTGATTATCCTCAGGGCAGATTAAGTAGAACCTAAAATATCTTAACAAAAATATGAGAGATCAAGATAAAAAAAGGAGGCCATCGGAGACTTGCTGGAGACATTCACTTAAACTTTAGATGTGCTCTCACTGAGAGTCTCCAAAAGATAAAAATAATTTGTTCCTGCCCAGGGTATGACCGAGTAAAGCACCTAGATTATTCTCCATTGGGAGATGGCCTATCGGATGCCGAACTTTCCATTTCCCATCATAAATTCACCATGAAGATCTGCTGCCTGAAATAAATGAGAAAGCTGCTGCTGCTGTGAAATTAAATGAAATATTTAAATACAAGAAAGACTTGCCACTCGTGAACTTTTGCTGCTAAACTAAGGGAATCAGAAAACTTCTTATAAAACAGGTACCTGTCTGTGTTCAAACTCTAGAGTACTCTAATAATATGCTATAGCTCTTCTTCATACTACTTATCTAAATTATAAAATGTAAAACTACCATATGTATAACCAAAACTGAATAATTAACTTAATGTGTAAATTTCTCTACTAATCTAGCTTACCTCATTCTATCTTGGGTGTGTACTTTAAAATCTACATTTTATCTATATTTATTATTTAATTATTGCATGCTCATAATTATCTCAATTTTCAAAGTTTAAATCTATGATCGTTTGAAACAGTGAATGCGTGTCACATTTTCATTAATATGTACTTCGTCGGGCTGAGGCAGAGACCAGCCTGACATTCTTATTTCCTTAATAACTTCACTTTCATATAAATCGACATGCATTCAGTGCATCATTTATTGTAATGCAGGGCCTACTACTTCGCAAATGGCTGGCATATTAGTTGTAATAACTCCCAGTTTATATATGTTTTGTATTTATTAAATCTAATGAATAATTCTAGAAAATCACATTTCTTTGAGAGTCGCCAGAGTTCTTGAGTAAATGTTGGTAATGTAGGGCCGAGTCAGAAATCTATTTAAACCTCATCATAATCGTTTATACAGTATACATGTGTTACGTTGTAGAGATGCGATGACCCATTCCGCCGTGAAATTTCCGGATTCTTCAGGGTTGAAATTAACCCCATTCGTCCTACACAAGCGGGCATAATGGGTGCTCCTGTAGGACTTGACCATGTCATGCAGCCAGTCAGCAAAACTGCGACACGGACCGCTTGTCCCTGGTTATGTTTATATGGCACCTTACTTCGTCGGGCCAAGGCAGAGACCAGCCCGATACTCTTATAAACCCATTCGCAGCCTTGCAGTTTCAATATACTGCCATTCCATATCGCCTTTCTAAAGCGTACCATGTGTTCCTTTACTCAATTCTATTATTATATATATCATTCCGCCTCTGCATTATCTTCATAATTCACTCTCAAATAAATGTTGGCTCTTAGTTATAAATATTTTAATTAAATCAATATATGTCTGGCATTACTCTTATAACCCATACTTTAGACTCTTGCATTGCAAAGTTATAAATCCCTCCAGGCATGCATTAGAAATACTTACTCAAGAATTTTAGGTAGCTAGATTACGCCTTCAAATAAATGTATTCCTTTTGTAAACATTACAGTATCAGAAATACCGCTACTGAAATCCTCAATATAAAATAATGTCTAAATAAATAAATGTATTCTTTAAAATATAATCATGTCAAAAATTCCGCTACTGAAGCTTTGAATCCCTAACATATTATTAGTAAATGAGTTTATTAAAATGTATTAATAAATAATTTTAAATGATACGTCTGCAGTTACGTTTCATTTATTCGATACCCATTCTATATAATATTTCCTCGATTATGTAAATATGAATGTTTAATTAATATTAGTTTGATTATTGGCTAACTCGAGAATAAAATCATGAGTCTCTTGCATATCCCTGACCACCGTGCCTAAGGAAATATTTAGTAATGTCGCATCAGATGCGTTGTTTCGTGGATTGTATTGTGGAACTGATAAACTATGTTCGAACTCAGTACCACGGGTGGCTTCACTACTCGATGGTGCTGCTGTTCTGTATGGTGGTCGAATTCTGCATGATGTTTATGAGTCACACATTTTCTGACTGTTACATAGTTAAATTTTTTTTTTAGCGTTTGGCGCTTTCCAACATGGAGCTTTCGATACAAAAAACCCATATATACCCTGAGCAAAATATAACGCATATAAATTTCTTTTAGCGTTCGTTACTCGAGTTGGCTAATTATTCTATATATATATGATTATGTTTTGATAAAAATAATGAAAAAAAGTAAATCGAGTGAAATAATGTGGGTTGAGTGAATGAAAGGACAGCAGGCGTAATAACAGATTTAAGGAAAGCAGGGATGTGTGTGTAATTTAAGAAGGAACGAAAATACTCGGATCTAATGAAATATTTATTTTATATATATATATATATGTCAAGAAAAAAAAAGTAATCAGTCGTCAAATGAGAACGCAAGTAGCATTGAATTTTTTTTATTAAAATGCCGTTATATATATAGCATAGACAGCAGAAGCTTATATATGTTAACAGTAAATATTTTGTTAAAGTACAAATATATATATCATAGACAACAGTGGCTTATTATACACGTAACCAGTAGTTCGCTATAATATATATGTTAAATATGTTAAACACAGCAATATAGAGATAGGGCAATGTAGAGTAAGAGAGGGCAGCGAAAGAGTGTTATAAGGCCTATATACCGGTGGGGAGTAGTCAAATGCTAATAGTATAAAGAAAATAAATAATATTAAGAAAAATGGAAGCAGAAAATGACAGAATAGCATCAATGACCTTCAGTCTAAGGTTACTTGAAATATTTAGACAGAATATGCAAGAAATGAAGAAAATGTATGAGGAGGAAATGATAAAAGGAAGAGATGAAGAATCAAGACAGAGACAAGAAGAAGAAAAGATAAGAGTGAGAGAATATCAGGAATTTAAAGACCTTATGTGGAGAGAGTTAGAAGCCATAAAGGAACATTTTGGAACATCCCCAGCTAGTAAAAAGGAAGAAGAAATTACAGAAATGGAAAAGGAAAGGGAATTAGAAATACTTGACAAACCTATGATAGTAGATGAGCAAATAGACCTTATTCCAATAGATGAAGTCCCACAAGAACTGTTGAGTGAAAGCAGTAAAAAAGAGACGAAGATGGACACTGGCATAACACCAACACGTTTGCATTTTGGTAAAGCGGACTCATTACTGATCAAGACGTCATTACCCATGGATGAACATGAAATCAATATTGAAACTGACAGATGCAAGGCACACTGCCACCTTACAGAAAGTGCAGAATGGAAATTACGAGCAGATCGGAGACGCCAACATTTCCAGGTCGGGAACTATGTTTGGGTACGGAACTGTCAACAAAGTAACCGAGATAAAAGAATATATAAAAAGTTCTTTTCTTTGTACTGGGGACCCTTTATAATTGATCGCACATGCAGCCCAAATGCATATTTATTAAAAGATGGAGATACCATAAAAGGGACATATAATGCATGTAATCTCAAACCATGTAGGTATTATCCACCTGACCCGGGGTTGTGAAAATATTAGACTCTTAGGACGAATTAAACGTATATGAGAATATTAAAATGAACTTGATATAATGAACTTGGTTGAACGGATTGTACTTTAGTCACATAGGGTTTTAGATAGAAATTTTATTTTATATATTGTTGTTTTAATTACTATTACTACTAAAAAAAATTTTTTTTTATATTATACTAACTAATCCTATTCTAAGAATTTTTGTTTTATATATATATATATATATTCAGTTTAACTAATTATTTCTATGATTTTAACCAGACACGGCCAAATTAGGCCATTTTAATTAAACTATAAATTCTAGATCCAGGTATATAAATTGTTCATTGCTTCATGTAATCTCTGCTTTTTCTATTTCAATATCTGTAAAAACAATAAAAATGTTTTCGCCTTTAAATTATGTAATGTAAATTTTTTTTCTCTTTCTTGCCTCCTTTGTTTTCTTTTAATTGTTCATGGGAAGTATGGGGAAATGAAACAGTAAGATTCGTATTCGAATCTTAAGTTTCACCTTTTTCTGTCGTCTCTCACTGACCGGTCTATCCCGCCCAAATTTAAACTTTTTGGTATCGAATTGTGTGTGTAGCAATATTAAAAATGTATAAATATATGTAGAATTCAGCTTAAACACGCACACATTTCGATCTCAAATTAAAGGCAATAAATAGAGATAAAATAATATAATTTAGATTTCTTTTAGTTATATAATTTTGTATAATTTTAGTCATTTATTTTGGATTATAAAGTTCGTATTTATTGCTTTGTTTAAATTTCGTTTAATAATAATTCTAAAAAAATCTGATGTAATATTTAATTAAAAGTTAAAATAATCTTATGTTCCCTTTTTGTCTTTGAAATTGAAAATCATCGGTCAGTGATAGATAATAGATTAGTTAAAGAAAAATTCCCCAAAGTATAATTAGTAAATGTAAAATGCAAACAATAGAATGGCAGCTTTCTTTAATTAAAAACCAACAAAATGCATTGATTATCCTCAGGGCAGATTAAGTAGAACCTAAAATATCTTAACAAAAATATGAGAGATCAAGATAAAAAAAGGAGGCCATCGGAGACTTGCTGGAGACATTCACTTAAACTTTAGATTTGCTCTCGATCACTGAGAGTCTCCAAAAGATAAAAATAATTTGTTCCTGCCCAGGGTATGACCGAGTAAAGCACCTAGATTATTCTCCATCGGGAGATGGCCTATCGGATGCCGAACTTTCCATTTCCCATCATAAATTCACCATGAAGATCTGCTGCCTGAAATAAATGAGAAAGCTGCTGCTGCCGTGAAATTAAATGAAATATCTAAATACAAGAAAGACTTGCCACTCGTGAACTTTTGCTGCTAAACTAAGGGAATCAGAAAATTTCTTATAAAACAGGTACCTGTCTGTGTTCAAATTCTAGAGTACTCTAATAATATGCTATAGCTCTTCTTCATACTACTTATCTAAATTATAAAATGTAAAACTACCATATGTATAACCAAAACTGAATAATTAACTTAATGCGTAAATTTCTCTACTAATCTAGCTTACCTCATTCTATCTTGGGTGCGTACTTTAAAATCTACATTTTATCTATATTTATTATTTAATTATTGCATGCTCATAATTATCTCAATTTTCAAAGTTTAAATCTATGATCGTTTGAAACAGTGAATGCGTGTCACATTTTCATTAATATGTACTTCGTCGGGATGAGGCAGAGACCAGCCTGACATTCTTATTTCCTTAATAACTTCACTTTCATATAAATCGACATGCATTCAGTGCATCATTTATTGTAATGCAGGGCCTACTACTTCGCAAATGGCTGGCATATTAGTTGTAATAACTCCCAGTTTATATATGTTTTGTATTTATTAAATCTAATGAATAATTCTAGAAAATCACATTTCTTTGAGAGTCGCCAGAGTTCTTGAGTAAATGTTGGTAATGTAGGGCCGAGTCAGAAATCTATTTAAACCTCATCATAATCGTTTATACAGTATACATGTGTTACGTTGTAGAGATGCGATGACCCATTCCGCCGTGAAATTTCCGGATTCTTCGGGTTGAAATTAACCCCATTCGTCCTACACAAGCGGGCATAATGGGTGCTCCTGTAGGACTTGACCATGTCATGCAGCCAGTCGGCAAAACTGCGACACGGACCGCTTGTCCCTGGTTATGTTTATATGGCACCTTACTTCGTCGGGCCAAGGCAGAGACCAGCCCGACACTCTTATAAACCCATTCGCAGCCTTGCAGTTTCAATATACTGCCATTCCATATCGCCTTTCTAAAGCGTACCATGTGTTCCTTTACTCAATTCTATTATTATATATATCACTCCGCCTCTGCATTATCTTCATAATTCACTCTCAAATAAATGTTGGCTCCTAGTTATAAATATTTTAATTAAATCAATATATGTCTGGCATTACTCTTATAACCCATACTTTAGACTCTTGCATTGCAAAGTTATAAATCCCTCCAGGCATGCATTAGAAATACTTACTCAAGAATTTTAGGTAGCTAGATTACGCCTTCAAATAAATGTATTCCTTTTGTAAACATTACAGTATCGGAAATACCGCTACTGAAATCCTCAATATAAAATAATGTCTAAATAAATAAATGTATTCTTTAAAATAAAATCATGTCAAAAATTCCGCTACTGAAGCTTTGAATCCCTAACATATTATTAGTAAATGAGTTTATTAAAATGTATTAATAAATAATTTTAAATGATACGTCTGCAGTTACGTTTCATTTATTCGATACCCATTCTATATAATATTTCCTCGATTATGTAAATATGAATGTTTAATTAATATTAGTTTGATTATTGGATAACTCGAGAATAAAATCATGAGTCTCTTGCATATCCCTGACCACCGTGCCTAAGGAAATATTTAGTAATGTCGCATCAGATGTGTTGTTTCGTGGATTGTATTGTGGAACTGATAAACTATGTTCGAACTCAGTACCACGGGTGGCTTCGCTACTCGATGGTGCTGCTGTTCTGTATGGTGGTCGAATTCTGCATGATGTTTATGAGTCACACATTTTCTGACTGTTACATAGTTAAATTTTTTTTTTTAGCGTTTGGCGCTTTCCAACGTGGAGCTTTCGATACAAAAAACCCATATATACCCTGAGCAAAATATAACGCATATAAATTTCTTTTAGCGTTCGTTACTCGAGTTGGCTAATTATTCTATATATATACGATTATGTTTTGATAAAAATAATGAAAAAAAGTAAATCGAGTGAAATAATGTGGGTTGAGTGAATGAAAGGACAGCAGGCGTAATAACAGATTTAAGGAAAGCAGGGATGTGTGTGTAATTTAAGAAGGAACGAAAATACTCGGATCTAATGAAATATTTATTTTATATATATATATATGTCAAGAAAAAAAAAGTAATCAGTCGTCAAATGAGAACGCAAGTAGCATTGAATTTTTTTTATTAAAATGCCGTTATATATATAGCATAGACAGCAGAAGCTTATATATGTTAACAGTAAATATTTTGTTAAAGTACAAATATATATATCATAGACAACAGTGGCTTATTATACACGTAACCAGTAGTTCGCTATAATATATATGTTAAATATGTTAAACACAGCAATATAGAGATAGGGCAATGTAGAGTAGGTGAGGGCAGCGAAAGAGTGTTATAGGGCCTATATACCGGTGGGGAGTAGTCAAATGCTAATAGTATAAAGAAAATAAATAATATTAAGAAAAATGGAAGCAGAAAATGACAGAATAGCATCAATGATCTTCAGTCTAAGGTTACTTGAAATATTTAGACAGAATATGCAAGAAATGAAGAAAATGTATGAGGAGGAAATGATAAAAGGAAGAGATGAAGAATCAAGACAGAGACAAGAAGAAGAAAAGATAAGAGTGAGAGAATATCAGGAATTTAAAGACCTTATGTGGAGAGAGTTAGAAGCCATAAAGGAACATTTTGGAACATCCCCAGCTAGTAAAAAGGAAGAAGAAATTACAGAAATGGAAAAGGAAAGGGAATTAGAAATACTTGACAAACCTATGATAGTAGATGAGCAAATAGACCTTATTCCAATAGATGAAGGCCCACAAGAACCGTTGAGTGAAAGCAGTAAAAAAGAGACGAAGATGGACACTGGCATAACACCAACACGTTTGCATTTTGGTAAAGCGGACTCATTACTGATCAAGACGCCATTACCCATGGATGAACATGAAATCAATATTGAAACTGACAGATGCAAGGCACACCGCCACCTTACAGAAAGAGCAGAATGGAAATTATGAGCAGATCGGAGAAGCCAACATTTCCAGGTCGGGAACTATGTTTGGGTACGGAACTCTCAACAAAGTAACCGAGATAAAAGAATATATAAAAAGTTCTTTTCTTTGTACTGGGGACCCTTTATAATTGATCGCACATGCAGCCCAAATGCATATTTATTAAAAGATGGAGATACCATAAAAGGGACATATAATGCATGTAATCTCAAACCATGTAGGTATTATCCACCTGACCCGGGGTTGTAAAAATATTAGACTCTTAGGACGGATTAAACGTATATGAGAATATTAAAATGAACTTGATATAATGAACTTGGTTGAACGGATTGTACTTTAGTCACATAGGGTTTTAGATAGAAATTTTATTTTATATATTGTTGTTTTAATTACTATTACTACTAAAAAAAATTTTTTTTTATATTATACTAACTAATCCTATTCTAAGAATTTTTGTTTTATATATATATATATATATTCAGTTTAACTAATTATTTCTATGATTTTAACCAGACACGGCCAAATTAGGCCATTTTAATTAAACTATAAATTCTAGATCCGGGTATATAAATTGTTCATTGCTTCATGTAATCTCTGCTTTTTCTATTTCAATATCTGTAAAAACAATAAAAATGTTTTCGCCTTTAAATTATGTAATGTAAATTTTTTTTCTCTTTCTTGCCTCCTTTGTTTTCTTTTAATTGTTCATGGGAAGTATGGGGAAATGAAACAGTAAGATTCGTATTCGAATCTTAAGTTTCACCTTTTTCTGTCGTCTCTCACTGACCGGTCTATCCCGCCCAAATTTAAACTTTTTGGTATCGAATTGTGTGTGTAGCAATATTAAAAATGTATAAATATATGTAGAATTCAGCTTAAACACGCACACATTTCGATCTCAAATTAAAGGCAATAAATAGGGATAAAATAATATAATTTAGATTTCTTTTAGTTATATAATTTTGTATAATTTTAGTCATTTATTTTGGATTATAAAGTTCGTATTTATTGCTTTGTTTAAATTTCGTTTAATAATAATTCTAAAAAAATCTGATGTAATATTTAATTAAAAGTTAAAATAATCTTATGTTCCCTTTTTGTCTTTGAAATTGAAAAGCATCGGTCAGTGATAGATAATAGATTAGTTAAAGAAAAATTCCCCAAAGTATAATTAGTAAATGTAAAATGCAAACAATAGAATGGCAGCTTTCTTTAATTAAAAACCAACAAAATGCATTGATTATCCTCAGGGCAGATTAAGTAGAACCTAAAATATCTTAACAAAAATATGAGAGATCAAGATAAAAAAAGGAGGCCATCGGAGACTTGCTGGAGACATTCACTTAAACTTTAGATTTGCTCTCGATCACTGAGAGTCTCCAAAAGATAAAAATAATTTGTTCCTGCCCAGGGTATGACCGAGTAAAGCACCTAGATTATTCTCCATCGGGAGATGGCCTATCGGATGCCGAACTTTCCATTTCCCATCATAAATTCACCATGAAGATCTGCTGCCTGAAATAAATGAGAAAGCTGCTGCTGCTGTGAAATTAAATGAAATATTTAAATACAAGAAAGACTTGCCACTCGTGAACTTTTGCTGCTAAACTAAGGGAATCAGAAAACTTCTTATAAAACAGGTACCTGTCTGTGTTCAAACTCTAGAGTACTCTAATAATATGCTATAGCTCTTCTTCATACTACTTATCTAAATTATAAAATGTAAAACTACCATATGTATAACCAAAACTGAATAATTAACTTAATGCGTAAATTTCTCTACTAATCTAGCTTACCTCATTCTATCTTGGGTGCGTACTTTAAAATCTACATTTTATCTATATTTATTATTTAATTATTGCATGCTCATAATTATCTCAATTTTCAAAGTTTAAATCTATGATCGTTTGAAACAGTGAATGCGTGTCACATTTTCATTAATATGTACTTCGTCGGGCCGAGGCAGAGACCAGCCTGACATTCTTATTTCCTTAATAACTTCACTTTCATATAAATTGACACGCATTCAGTGCATCATTTATTGTAATGAAGGGTCTACCACTTCGCAAATGGCTGGCATATTAGTTGTAATAACTCCCAGTTTATATATGTTTTGTATTTATTAAATCTAATGAATAATTCTAGAAAATCACATTTCTTTGAGAGTCACCAGAGTTCTTGATTAAATGTTGGTAATGTAGGGCCGAGTCAGAAATCTATTTAAACCTCATCATAATCGTTTATACAGTATACATGTGTTACGTTGTAGAGATGCGATGACCCATTCTGCCATGAAATTTCCGGATTCTTCAGGGTTGAAATTAACCCCATTCTTCCTGCACAAGTGGGCATAATGGGTGCTCCTGTAGGACTTGACCACATCATGCAGCCAGTCGGCAAAACTGCGACATGGACCGCTTGTCCCTGGTTATGCTTATGTGACACCTTACTTCATCGGGCCGAGGCAGAGACCAGCCCAACACTCTTATAAACCCATTCGCAGCCTTGCAGTTTCAATATACTGCCATTCCATATCGCCTTTCTAAAGCATACCATGTGTTCCTTTACTCAATTCTATTATTATACATATCACTCTGCCTCTGCATTATCTTCATAATTCACTCTCAAATAAATGTTGGCCCTTAGTTATAAATAAATATTTTAATTAAATCAATATATGTCTGCCATTACTCTTATAACCCATACTTTAGACTCTTGCATTGCTAAGGTATAAATCACTCCAGCATGCATTAGAAATACTTACTCGAGAATTTTAGGTAGCTAGATTATGCCTTCAAATAAATGTATTCCTTTTGTAAACATTACAGTATTGGAAATACCGCTACTGAAATCCCCAATATAAAATAATGTCTAAATAAATAAATGTATTCTTTAAAATATAATCATGTTGCAAATTCTGCTACTGAAGCTTTGAATCCCTAACATATTATTAGTAAATGAGTTTATTAAAATGTATTAATAAATAATTTTAAACGATACGTCTGCAGTTACGTTTCATTTATTCGATACCCATTCTATATAATATTTTCTCGATTATGTAAATATGAATGTTTAATTAATATTAGTTTGATTATTGGCTAACTCGAGAATAAAATCATGAGTCTCTTGCATATCCCTGACCACCGTGCCTAAGGAAATATTTACTAATGTCACATCAGATGTGTTGTTTCATGGATTGCATTGTGGAACCGATAAACTATGTTCGAACTCAGTACCACGGGTGGCTTCGCTACTCGATGGTGCTGCTGTTCTGTATGGTGGTCGAATTCTGCACGATGTTTACGAGTCACATGTTTTCTGACTGTTACAATGTCTCATCATTTACTGACCATTGCGGAGCCGCAGATCATATAGGAAAGAAAGGATGTCTTGTCTGAAAATAATACTCTACACCTTTCAACTGACTGAGAGAAATAAGATGTTTTTAAATAGAAAGAAGAAAGCATCCACCTGCATTTGAAGGTGATCAGGAAAATCTACTGATAAATATTAAATCATCAAGTCCAATTAATTGTTCCAGTAATTGATTTTAAACTCAAGAAAATTCATAAACATGAAAACAACTGCTGTGTTTTGTCCACTAAAAGAATCATGCTTGACAGGAAGAGAAGAAAAATTAATATAATGATTTTCAAATTGTCCACTAAAGCAAATAACCTCATTAGAATCATCATCATCAAATAGTTATACACCTCAAGAAAAAGATTGTTCCAAAGTAAAACAGAAATGGTAGCTGCAGAAAAATAGACATTATATAAGATAAGTTGGACTCATTGGAGGTTCGCCACAAAACAAAGGATTGGTAATATGACTTTTTATATCTATTTTCTTTATGAAATCAGAGTCTTAATAAAAAATTTAGTAATAAAGTGGTATATTTTATTTAAAGAACTTTTAAAGACAATTCAGATCGATTAAAGCCAAGAATTTCTTACTAATAATAACTTTGAGCTTCATAAATGATTCTGAATGTATCAAGATTATTTGTTTATTAATTTACAGTTATGAAATATTAATGTGTAAAATAATTTTTGTATTATTTTGGTTTTAAATAATATTTTTGTTATTATGGGGATAAAACAATAATATTTTACATGTGTATACTTGCGAGTGAATGTGAATAAGCAGTATTAAAATATTAGATTATTTTGTTTTAGGAAAATATAGCATTTCAGCACTTAGAAGAGAGGGGGAGAAAATAATTTAAAACTTGTTTCTAAAACTTGCTCTTTCCAATTTTATTAACATTTATTCTTGTCATTCTACTTACATGTTAGATTTATAAAGTATGTGTGCCAATGAGTGAATATTTTTTTTTATGAAATACCTTTCTTGTGGATGGAACATTGTAACAAATCGGTTACTCAATTTAATACAATATACTTTTGAAATACATTTACAGGAAAGGGGGAAGAATTTAAAATTTAATGTTATGATTTTAAAACAGTCGATTATGATTATTGTTGTTGTTGTTAATATAAATTTTCATGTAAATATAGAAATTTTTATGTATATGTTAGAAATGCAGTAATAAATATTAGTTTATGTTATTAAATGAGGCATATATATTTCATTAAGAGTAGTCCTTATCAAGTGTGATCATTCATCATCAATGGTTGAATATTAGTTGTTTAAGATATGATTGAATATGCTAAGATTAACAATAATTATGAATTTCGTTATAAAAATTAGGTTTATGTTTAGGCTTAGTCCTAAAGCTGTGGTTGAAACCATTGTCATTATCGTTATCATTATCGTCGTCATTATCATCATCAACATTTTAATTAATGAGCTGTTTAAATGTTTAAAGGCCATAAATAAATATTGATTTCATAGTATTTAGTGATTTCTTAGTATTATTATAACCACCATCCCATCATCTATTTCATGCAAGGATGAGTGAATTGCTATCCTAAATTAATCGTAATTTGAGCTAGTAAAACTTATAAAAAAAAAATATATTGAAACACATTTGTTATGCTAAGATCTAAGAAATGATTTATGTCTAATGAATTTCACTTCAGTTTAAAGATGTTTTATGTTACCTAGGTGTTTACTTAAATATTAGTGCATACATTGTTATGGGTCTAAAATCAAAATCATACATTTTGTAAGAAATAAAGTACCAAAAGGGATTCAAACTTGGTACATGTGAAAAGGTTATTAAATATAACTGTGTCTAGATTCAGATAATCTAGTGGTGCCCTGATAGCCCCTATTCATTTGTTGTTCACTTAGACATGCACTTAACATCAAACCCTGAAATGAAAGTGAGTAAAATCTACAGTTAGATATACCTGAGAAGATATTTTATTGAGTTACTAGTGTACTCACTCACTTGATTTCCATATACCTGAGTTATAGTAGTCGTTCTTAATAATTTGTTTATAATTATTGATATTGTGATATCTTGAGAAATCTAATTATAGAAATATGTTTAATTTATTCCTACTCATCATTTTAATATTTTTGACCGCATCGCTATATAGCTACTAGCCAGGAGTATGTTTCATTTAATCCAATGACCCTTAATATGATTGATAACTCAGTCTGATCTTTTGTTATATAGCTTATGCTCATGTTATTATAAGTTTAAATAAATTCTGATAAGTTTCATTAAGTTTATTTACAACTTGTTTGAATTAATATTTCTAAAGACTACTTATTGAACACGTTTATTTACTTACAATGTTGATTTCATCTCTTTGTTTAATAGCCACTACTCAGGTTAAATAATTCTTTTCTCTTTCATATAAAATAAAAGCTACAATTTCTTTTTGTTTATTAGTTACAATATTTATATTTGAATCTTAATTTCTTAATTGAAATAATACATTTGGATCGTTTCATCATCTTTATTATGTTACCATGAATATAATATTTGAATATTTGAGATTTTAATAATATTTGGATTTTTGACAAATCCAATGATATTTTAATATACAATTGAATTTCTCTTTAATATGTTACAATGGACTTTTGAGCTACTTTAATTAAGTTACAATATATATATATATATATATATATATATATATATATGTGTGTGTGTGTGTGTGTGTGTGTGTGTGATATCATTTAAATGATAATGAATGCAAGTAAGTTATGTTAATGGAAATTATTAATAAATAAAAAACATTAATAAGTGTTTATTGTTATTTTTGTTCTTTTAAAATGAAACTAACAGTGTTAATTTAGTGTCTGTTACTATGGCTTGTTGTGTATATGATTCCAGCTAATATTCCATTATTTGATATTTCCTTTGATACCTTTTTGCTAGCAAAAAACACAAACATAGGGATCCATAATCAATTTGAATCATTAGATGTATCCAGTTATAATTCCTATGACATTACAATCCGATGTAAATTCAATTATCTTAGCTCTATGGTGGTCAGCATAGCATTTGTGATATCCATTTTATTTTAACCATAAAGAGACCAAATAAAAAAGGAACTCAGTACCCTCTGTCTAATTTGTCTTACAGTGCATATTTCTTTGCTATATGTACTGAATATATTTATAAAAATAAGGTAAAATAAACACAAATATTTAAGCAAAAGAAAGTCTTTGACTGCTTCTTAAAATCATTTCTGTAGCTATGGAGCACAAAATGCAGTCCTTTTCTTTTTTAAACACTGACTTGTAACTATATGATTCTCTTTCTTTTAATGCTAATAAGCATTGCTATCATTCAATAATAAATTAAGCAAAATATTTCATTTTTTAAATTTAATAAATAAATAGTTCATTTATTCCAGATTCATTTAAAACAATAAATGTATATTTTTTTATTAAATAGATGACCTTTAATTATTTTCTTTATTTAGTTATTTATGCACTACAAAGAAACTATAGATGGCAACATATGTACATCACTATATATATATATATATTGTAATGGTATGCCCCCTCTCAACAAAATAAGTTAAGGCAGTCGCATCTCACTATAGTCAGATTTAAGGTCTTCATATAGGATGCCACGAATGATGTGATTTAATTTTGATATAAAACTATATTTGTTCTCAATAACTAATTTATTATTTAAAAAAATATTATATCTAAATCACATCAAATCAATTTTCACCTTAATTAACTTTACCATTATGCTCAGATTTTGAACTCAGGGTAGTTTAACACTTTACTCTCTTCAGGGGTTCCTATCAATATTTTAAAGTAATATTAACAATGAATCTCATTAATTCTTTAAATCAAATAAAACAAAATTGAAGACTTCATTTAATATAAAAAAATGTAATTATTTATTTAACAATTAAATAATTTAAATTTTACAATATATAAAAAAATATTTATATATCTACCTCCTTATATTAAAAATATAAATATTCTCTTTGCTTACGTTAGATATATTTTCTAAACCTATAACACTATGTGATAAGAAATGTATATAAAATATAAGTATCCTAATATTTAGACATTTATATTAATGCTATTTTACAGTAATTGGGTTATACAAATAATAATCTAATCATTTGTATGTAATACCTTCATTTGTTAAAATGATTGTCTGTAATTTATATTTATTAATATAAAAATATATACTTTACAACAATGTTAATCATTTATTCATTTATCATACATTACTGTTATTAAACTATTTAGATTAGTATAAACAATGTAGTGTCATGTCATAGAAAATAATATGTGGATTTAAAAATAATTTAATCTCTTACCTCTAAGTTCACATTATCCCTTTTCCTAAATTAACATTTATTAACCGATATTTAAATCTTTATTAATAATAAATAAAACAAAAATATTCTAAATTATTAATTCTCTCTTATTATTCATTTTTTAATAAAATGAATATGATGATAAAGAAAATGAAATTAACTTTTTCTAATTATAATTTTCAAAAATCTTAAATATGGTATTTATAAAAGTTAATGTTCCTCGCGAATAAAAATCCTTCGAAAATGCAGTTTTTTTATTTCTTTGTTGTTAAACATTAAAGAGAATAATATTAGGATATCCTAAGTTGACATTTAGTTTCCTCTTTATATTCAACTTCCTAATACAAAGTTCCTTTATTAACACTTATAATTCCATTTTGAAGATCTAATTTTTATAATTTTAAGGCATTCATAATTCCATTTTGAAGATCTAATTTCTTTATAATTTTAAGGCATTCAGCAAACAATGTTATTCCCACATATATATTTGATTAGGCAAGTGCATTTTATCTATTCCATGATAAATTTGTATTCTAGCCACTTTGCATTTTTTTTATAATGTGGAGTACATTAAATTTGAATGAAGTTTTTATAAACATGTTCTTTTTTTAAGACGCCATTTAGATTTTAAAACGTAATTCAAACAATTTTTTTATAGAACACAAAAATATATTTAGATTACTTTCTTTGAACAAATATTAGAAATTTCTTCTAATGAGTATTAAATTGTTCAAAATATAAACTTCAACTTACACTGTTCTTTGAAATCAAACATAGTAGAAGTTTTTATTAGGATATAGCTGATAAAAATAGAATCCTTATTCTTCTAATAGCAAGAATAGAATTAATATATTATATCTCGCTCCATCAGCTCGCTCAAGCATACACATTCACATTGTTGCAATAACAATTAGATATTAAACACTAAGTTAATTTCATTTCCTTTAATTCGATAAACTGTGAACCCAGAGGTCTTTTATCACCTTGTCAACAGTCTTTTGTCAACAATGTCTTTTTTTCATTTTAAAAAATGAAAAATACGAACTTAATAAGTTATATATTTATTTTCATAAATATAATAATAATGCAAATATAATCTATACATATTGATTACATGTATGTATGAGTATATATATACTCCTACATTTCCCCTCGACTAAGAAAATTAAAATAAACTAACATTTTATTTTAATTCTTCATCTTTGTTATCATTTATGCATCATTACAATTCATATATTTTCCCCTCAACTTAAAATTTTAAATTCTTTACCAATTATTAATGGGGAAAAAGTATTATTAATTATATTTAATGATAATTAAATTGTTTTATGAGCAATTGGGTTCTTTTTTTAAATGTCTTAAATAGGGTACATCTAATATAGTCTGTTTTAATCAAATCATAGATTAAATATACTGACTATTTTATTTTAAAATTATTATCTATTAAAGTAAAATAATGTAATACTTTAGTATGCAAAAATCATTATATAGATTACTTTCTTTTTATTCACTTCTTTCAATGAATTTCTATATAATATACTAAGTATTTGAAATGGTATATCAAAGTAATTATATGGTAGAAAACCTGATCATTCTATAACTAAGTTTTAATTAGTTAGTTTATAAGTGTTTTATGTATAAATCAACTTAAAATGCCAATCCTGCTCCTTATTGAGACTTACTAGATTATCACTGACATCTAATAAATAAACATACATAAACTTATTTAAAGGTGCCAATCCTGCTCCTTAGTTTTTGAGACTTACTAGATTATCTTTAGCATCCAATAAATATATTAGTTGGAATTCATTTGTGAACTTGCCAACCTATAAGTAACCAGTCTTTCATTCCCTCATTAATGATATGATCCATCTTAGTTAGACACAATTATGTATAGTATTTCCTTATCTTTCATATCTTAAAATTCTTTACATTTTCTCCCTATAATCATAATAATTATTACATAATTTATGTATTACAAAACTCATGGTAATTGTTTATTTAAGACAATTATTATATTTTTCCTCTATAGGGCTTTAATACATGAATAAATTATAATTTATTAACATTATCACCATCAATCAAATTTGATTCAACAATTTTTGATTTAACAAGTGTTTCTGATCTGTTTGAAATCATATAACCAATTTCAAATAAATCATACTCTGGAGATAATGTCATCCTTAAAACTTCATCACCTATATGAACTATCTTATTTTTAAAATCAATCAAACATTTGTTCAGATGTAAAAAGTCTACCCCCAATATCATTTCATGAATAAGTCCAGTTAATATCAAAAATACATGATAAATACATGTTTGATTAATAGTTAGTTTGATCCAGATTTGCTTTTGAATTAATTTTGCCCTTTTATTATTAGCTAGGGTAATCTGTACTGATTTTAGAGGTAAGGTTTTAATATGTGGATTTTTATCCATCAATCTTTTATAAAACTCTTCAGATATTACAGATATTTGGCTACCATTATCTAATAAGGATTTAATTTGCAAATCTTCAAACATAATATTAATTAATGGACAATTTTGAACAGCATACTTGGGTTCATCATCTTTCTCTGAACATATTATGTTGGTGATTTGTTTAACTACAATTTTATTTTTGTTCCTCATTTTAGATATGGATCTTTGAGGAGAGGAACTATTTCCAAAGACCCTCTTTAATTTAATTTTGGTGTTGTTTTGGGTATATTTTTATTATACCCTATTTTACCTTTATTCAAACCACTAGTAGATGCTATACTCTTAATTTCTGAAATTTGATGTCTATCAGAACTTAATTTAACATCTGCATTATTATCACTCTTCGTTGTTTTACTTTGTGAATGATTCGAAGTCTTATGCTTTCTTTTTTTATAATTAATAGCATTTACTTGAATATTTTCTTCTTTTCTTTCAAAATAATTTTGATGAACATTTTGGTTATTTGAGTCAATTTTATTTAAAATATCTATAATTTGTTCGATATTTTGTGCATTATAAAATAATAAAGACTGCTCAATTTTCATAGGTAAGTTATATTTTACAATATAAATAATTTGATTTTGGCTAAAATGATAAGTATCAAGGGTTTTCAGTTTTGATACCTGTCTTCTAAAAAATTTAGTAAGAGTTTCACCTGACATATTTTTATATTTTTCCTGAAGTATTTGATACAACAGTGATTCTTGACGATCATTATTCCAAAAATTCTTTATCAATAATTTTTGATATTCTTCAAAAGTTTTAGGTATTTGGAATAATGATTCCCACCATGATAAAGCATCACCTTGTAAATGACTGTATGATACTATCAATTTTTCACCTTCTGTCAAATTAGTATTTACTGAAAAATATAAATTTAAACTCTTTAGATGCTCTATTGGAGCTTCATTTGTAAACCCTTGAAAATGTTTTAATTTTACAAATTGATTTACAATATTAGATTGTAATATGTGATTTGTATTGCTAACAGTTTCTTTTTGCAGATTTATGGATGATTGTTGATTGTGATGGTGAGCAAAGTCTCCTATAAAATAATTAATATTATCCTCATTATTTTTTTCCCTTTGCACGTTTTCCATCTCAATCACTATTTCATCTTGATGTTCCCTTTTATTTGGATCTTCCCTTATCCTATTAATAGCTTGTAATATTTGACTAAATTTATCTGAAGTAGTGTCTTCTTTGATATTAGATAATTTAATCTTTTTACAAGCTTAGGTATAATTTTCCAGCATAATTTTTTTCTTTATCAAACTCACCCTTCAAAACTTTTATGGTTTGATCTACAGTAATATTTTTATTTTCCAATTGATTAAATATCTCCGATTGATTCTCTAATAATATTTTAATATTATCTTTATTTAACTTTATGTCTGAATCAATCAAATTTTGCTTCACATTTAAACACTGAAAATCTTTTTCTATAGACTGAATTTTCTTGTCTTGGTTATTAATTTGTATGTGGACATCTTTTATTTTCTCATCTAAAACCTTTTCAGTCTCTTCTTGGATTTTATACATATCAATTTGGAGATGATTGTATACAGTTTTTATTTCTAAAAATTTGTTTTCTACTTTATCTTCTAGCTTTGTTTCAAATTCAAAAAATCTTTTTTGACACTTAAGATCTGTTTCTTCAATAACCTTTTGAATTTTTTGAATTTCATTATTCATATTTGTTTGTATTTGTGATACCTCATCCTTCAAATCTACTTTTATATTATCTAATTTTATTGATAATTCATTTGTATTATCTACTTTAACACTTTCCATTTTGGTATCGATATTTGTAGACAAATCTACTTTCACACTTTCCATCTTATTATTCATACTTTCCATCTTGGTATAGATGTTTGTAGATAAATTCTCCATCATTTGTTGCATCATTAACATCATTTGATTTAATGATGGATTATCACTGGTTTTATTTTCTATAGGTTTGTCATTAATATCCATAATTTCTGGAACATGAGTATCTAATATAGAACTACTCTCAGACATACCTATATTTATTTGTTCATTAGTACTATTCATAGTATCATCAGCTATATTTGAACTAAGTACCTCAGTTTGCATTTCTATATTATTATCAGTATTAGAAGAAAATATTTTATACTTGCTTCTCATAATCATAAAAGTAACTTTATCTTAACTATAACTTTATTTATATGATAATATATTATTTATTATAGGATATTAATGTGATGCCTTTCTCTTTTCAAGTTATATATGTGTTCTTACTCTAATGCCTAATTTTAAAATTATATTTTTAAGTGAGTGATCTATTCATTTAAATTTTAACTATTTAATTTTCAAAGTCTCCATTATTTTATTACCTACTATTTTATAATACTTATAATATGAGACTATTATTAATAATATTTATCCCTCAATGTTTTGTATCACTATACAAACAATATAAAATCTATGATTCAATATAATAATGATATGGAATCTATGATTCAAGGCCCCACATTGGGCGCCATATGTAACAGTATGCCCCCTCTCAACAAGATAAGTTAAGGCAGTCGTATCTCACTATAGTCAGATTTAAGGTCTTCATATAGGATGCCATGAATGATGTGATTTAATTTTGATATAAAACTATATTTGTTCTCAATAACTAATTTATTATTAAAAAAATATTACATCTAAATCACATCAAATCAATTTTGACCTTAATTAACTTTACCGTTATGCTCAGATTTCTAACTCAGGGTAGTTTAACAATTTACTCTCTTCAGGGGTTCCTATCAAAATTTTAAAGTAATATTAACAACGAATCTCAAAATTGAAGACTTCATTTAATATAAAAAACATAATTATTTATTTAACAATTAAATAATTTAAATTTTACAATATATAAAAAAAATATTTATATATCTACCTCCTTATATAAAAATATAAATATTCTCTTTGCTTACAGTAGATATATTTTTTAAACCTATAACACTACGTGATTTTACAATGTATATAAAATATGTTTCCTAATATGTAGACATTTATATTAATGCTATTTTACAGTAATTGGGTTATACAAATAATAATCCAATCATTTGTATGTAATACCTTAATTTGTTAAAATGATTGTCTGTAATTTATATTTATTAATATAAAAATATATACTTTACAACAATGTTAATCATTTATCATACATTACTGTTATTAAACTATTTAGATTAGTATAAACAATGTAGTGTCATGTCATAGAAAATAATATGTGGATTTAAAAATAATTTAATCTCTTACCTCTAAGTTCACATTATCCCTTTTCCTAAATTAACATTTATTAACCGATATTTAAATCTTTATTAATCATAAATAAAACAAAAATATTCTAAATTATTAATTCTCTCTTATCATTCATTTTTTTAATAAAATGAATACAATGATAAAGAAAATGAAATTAATTTTTTCTAATTATAATTTTCAAAAATCTTAAATGGTATTTATAAAAGTTAATGTTCCTCGTGAGTGAAAATCCTTCGAAGACACAGTTTTTTTATTTCTTTGTTGTTAAACATTAAAGAGAATAATATTAGGATATCCTAAGTTGACATTTAGTTTCCTCTTTATATTCAACTTTCTAATACAAAGTTCCTTTATTAACACTTATAATTCCATTTTGAAGATCTAATTTTTATAATTTTAAGACATTCATAATTCCATTTTGAAGATCTAATTTCTTTATAATTTTAAGGCATTCAGCAAATGATGTTATTCCCACATATATATTTGATTAGGCAAGTGCATTTTATCTATCCCATGATACATTTGTATTCTTTTGCATTTTCTTTATAATGTAGAGTACATTAAATTTGAATGAAGTTTTTATAAACATGTTCTTTTTTTAAGACGCCGTTTAGATTTTAAAACGTAATTCAAACAACTTTTTTGTAGAACACAAAAATATATTTAGATTACTTTCTTTGAACAAATATTTGAAACTTCTTCTAATGAGTATTAAATTGTTCAAAATATAAACTTCAACTTACACTGTTCTTTGAAATCAGACATAGTAGAAGGTTTTATTAGGATATAGCTGATAAAAATAGAATCCTTATTCTTCTAATAGCAAGAATAGAATTAATATATTATATCTCGCTCCATCAACTCACTCAAGCATACGCATTCACATTGTTGCAATAACAATTAGATATTAAACACTAAGTTAATTTCATTTCCTTTAATCCGATAAACTGTGAACCCAGAGGTCATTTATCACCTTGTCAACAGTCTTTTGTCAACAATGTCTTTTTTTCATTTTAAAGAATGAAAAATACGAACTTAATAAGTTATATATTTATTTTCATAAATGTAATAATAATGCAAATATAATCTATACATATTGATTATATAAATGTATGAGTATATATATATAAAAAATTTTATTAAATTGGTGAATAATATATTAAATACCAAAAAAAAAATTTTTCTTCAACCACAGTTTTGATTGTATATTAAACTTAAAATAAAATGTGACCAGTATGGATGCATCATATTTTTATTTCAAAATAAATATAACAAACAAAATTTGTGATTGAAGAAAAACTATTTTTGGGTATTTAATGCATTATTACTTATTAATTTAAACAAAAGAGTTTTTTTTTGTTTAAAATTATATATATATATTTGTTTTTAGTATTTGAATATTTTCTAAACAATATCATCGTATATGTAATCTTTGAAAACTGTTTATAAAATAATTTTTGTTTATAAAGACAGTATTTTTCAAAAAGCAAGTTTTAATTAAATATTTAAGAAAAATTAAGGTTTCATTCTATATTTCTTTATCTTTCTATTTTAATTAAATCTTAATCCTTTTTAGTGAATTAGTACAGAAATTCAATAAAAGTCTATTCTTAAAAAATATTCTGCCATCTATTATGCATTACTGAAAACTTACAGAACTGATATCAAGGTGGTTTAACATTTGTCTTACCAATACTGTTAGATTGAACAACTGGTTAGACAACTCTGAAATATTTCATTATCCATAATACCTAACACGTACAAAGTTTGAAAAAAAATTATTTGATAAAAATATGTTAAAAATTGATTACAAGATTCAACCCAAACAAACAGAATGTCTAAATTAAATAAAAGCTTTTAAAAGGAATCCATTCCATCAATTAATGTAGTACTCAGTGAGTCATTAAGATATTCACCTATGACATAATCTGCATGTTGCCACAATTATTTATTTATTGTTTAACATTTAGCATTGAATAAAATTTGGTTTTAATAATAAACTTTTGAGTATAGGGTTCTGAAGGATTATTAAACTCACTAATAATATTAATCAGTGCTTCAGCTTTAAAGTACTCCTTTGAATTTATTTTTAGCATTGTTTTTCTTTACATAATCTAAAGATGTTAGCAATTCACAAAGAAAAACTACTAATGAACCAAAATAAGTTTAAATGATATCTGATTAGTCAATATTTTTAATTTGAGTGTATAAACATATTTGTAAACTCTTTTATCATTTTTGTTAGCAATGAAGAAAAAATTGCATCATTTCAGTTTTTTTTTAAATATTTATAATTGTTTTAACAATATATTTATATAGTAATTATTAAAAAAAAATATGCTTCATTTTTAAAAATACACCTTAAGGCAATTGAAAAAATGAAATAAAAACACTATGAAAGTTACAAATTTTATGCTTTATCAATAACAGTAGTATTGAATTTTTATTATTTTTTAATAAATAAAGGTGCAATTTTATTATAGCTTTTTGATGAATTTATAATTATTTGTTTACATTTAAAAATGTACTTCATTCAGAAAAGTTTTTTTTTTAATTTACCTTTTCAGTAGCATTATGACAAAGCCAATTTTAAAAAAAGGTAATTATTCCATTTTGTATTTCATTTTATTATTTTTTTATATATATTTGAAAAGTTCAAATATGATTTTTTTTAGAATGTTTTCTATTTTTAAACATAAAAACATATATTTCTAACAAATCAAGATTAATTTATTGATTCATAATATTGAATGAAGGTTTTAATACCAAAAGCAAAATGTTAAACTATTAACTCAAATTGGCATTAGGAGTTGAAAGGAAAATGGTGAAATGCAGAATGATTAATTTTCTTTAATTAGAGAATAATAGAAAAAATTTTAATATTCTGATTAAGTTAATTTTCAGTTGACAGAAAGATGTAAATCTATGAGTAAAATAATTTATTTCATATGATGTAGTTTCAGTAAATTAGGAAGATTTATACTAAGCATAGATAAGACAAGTAATAGCAGTTAAATATGTATCTAATAGATTCAGTGCTATAAGTTTAAAAAGAGTGATAAAAAGGTGGTTAATGGGGAAAACAATCAGTTGCAATAATGGAATGGACTCTTAAAAATGCAAATTTGTACATTTGTCACATAACACTGCATTTTAGAATGTAATAATATTATAAAGATTTGAAGATTGGGACACAGTACTCAATTCTAAAAACTTGGGTGGTCAAAATACTTCTTAAACCATTGGCATGAGGAGATTTTTTTTCATTTTTTTTTTACACATATATTCAATACTTTAATAAATATTTATTTTAGAAATGCCAAACTAGGAAACCTTAGTTGGTCAAAATGCATTTTAGGAGCCACAAGCATAGCCCTCCTCCTAATGTCTACAGCTATATGTTTGAAATATAAGACGAGTCTTTACAAAAAAATGAAGATTATTTCATTCATCACCATTTCTAAGCTTTTAAATCGTTAAGAAAAAATGTTTTTGAATTTATGAATCTATTATATAAAAAATGTTTTTATGAAATGGTTTCTTTGAGTTAGAAATTAAAAATGAATAATTTTTTATAATACTGTACTTTTGATATTTATTATAATACTGTACTTTTGTTATTAAGATTAACTAGATATTACATATAGTTTAGTCTTTAATAAACAATCCTTTTAATAGTAGAGAGTTTACTGAAGTTTATTATGCTTTTTTTATTGGTAATTAAAACGTTATCTATTAATATTTATTAATCAAGTATGTTTATAAGTTATAGTAATTTTACATATTAAATTTTTATTTACTTTATTCTTAACAAGAAAAAAATTATAAATCAGTATACCGATATTAAACATTACTTAAACAATAATTTTTTTTACAGCATAATTAATTTACGATCAATTAATCACAAATTTGTAAAAAGCACTAATTCAATTTTGCTACAGTCTGCTGGTAAAAAAAAAAAATCTAATAGAATATTAGCAAACTCAAATTGCGGTTTCATGTAGTCCAGTTAATAGCGGCAAAAGATGTAGGTGTGGCCACCCGCTGGACACGCGTTGATGATATCTTAGGTACATAAAGTTCTTGTCGAGGCTAAAAACAATCATTTAATCGAACCGCAAAAAGAAAAAAGAAAAAAAATAACCGATTAATTACGAAAATTATATACGGAACTTTTTGTTACATTTGAAGTTTTTATTCACTTCTTAATAATTGGTAAGCATTTATTTGGTTATAGAAAATGATAAAAAAGTGCAACATTTGTTTCAGTTAAAAAAGATACGATCGTAAAACAAACAAGTTAGATTAAAACACCTTATATATATACACACATTCGTTTATGACGTCGGTTGCCTATTTATTGTAGCATTTTATATCAACGTATCTAGCTTATCTTAATTTCATCTACTCAAAATAGTAAACGTTGACAATAACACTTTTTTCTTCTTTTACTCAGATATTTCACTTTTGGCCTGTTGTTATTAATATCGACATACATCTTAACAATATACATACATTTACAAGTATCACACTTTCTGAAATCACAATTTTGCCATCATTTACTTTATATAATCACAATAACGGTTATTACTAATCATTTATTAGATTAGATATTTAAACTTAAGAGCATGCTAACGCTCTAAACAAGCTTTTTATTATTATTATTATTATGATAAATGCTACTACAAGAGAAGGCATTCAAATCATCTTTATCTCAGATTGTCCCCAGACCGGTTTCGACCTATGGGTCTCTTCAGTGAGGAGTTGTCCAATTCCTCACTGAAGAGACCCATAGGTCGAAACTGGTCTGGGGATGGAGACAATCTAAGATAAAGATGATTTGAATGCCTTCTCTTGTAGTAGCATTTATCGTAATAAAAAAAAAGCTTGTTTAGAGCGTTAGCATGCTCTTAAGTTTACATATTGGTAATTGCAAGCTATATATAAGTCATGTGACATCTGATTTATTATTATTAGATTAGATATTATGGACATCTGAAAAAAAAGCTGGTTCAGCATGAAATGCATATTAGAGTATTTGTTTTTATTCATGTGTTTCAGGAATATGCAGTAGAATGGAAATTCAAAGAATATCTCATATATATAATAAATTAAGTGTGATGTCTGAATTCTTTTCAAAACATACGTAATATTCAAATTTATACATATATTAAATACTGTAATATTCATATAATTTAACTTATTCTATTAAAAATACTTTCGACTATATTCCTTTTAATTTTTGTCAACTATATAACGTTAAATAATCAAAAACGACGCATCATTCCATAACTCCTATAATTCCATTCAATTCTCCCATAATTCTGTTATTTTAAACATTAAATTATATCCTACATTTAATATATATATATATATAATTTCAGACTATAAATAATTCTTTGCAAAATACAACTATTTTTTTAAGCATATAGATTTATTTCCTTTTAATATTAATTTATTTTTATCAAAAAGTCTCTAATTTTTTAATTTTATGAATAATTTTATTCATTACTTTTATTAAAAATTGAAAGGACTTACTTATAATTATTAACTTTCAATTTATTACTTAAAATCAATTTGAATTTTCTTTTTCTTAAAGAAATCTGTTAAACATTATAATAATTTTTAGCCTCCTTGAAGATTAAAATAGCAAAGTAGGAAATGGGACTAATATTGTACTAATAACTAATATTTATTTAGCAGCAATCATTAGAAGTTTTTAATTAAGATAAGACAATATTTGCAGAAAGTAAGAAAGGAACTAATATTTTTAAATGATTTATTTATTTAAAAGAATAATTGAATATCTGAAATTCTTAAAAAGTTATAAAAAAAGTTAAATGATGTTATAAGAAAATAATGTAAAATATTAAGGAAACCGGTAGATGAGAATCTAAAAATTAAAATGTTATGCTGATTTAATTAGAAAATGATGGGTATTACCACAAAAAAGGAATAACGTCATGAAGTCTTATTTTTTTTTGCTTTGTAACTTAAGTAATTTTATTTAGTTTATTTTCTAGACTTTTGATTTGAATCTATGAAATGTTTTCTATAAAATGGTTGTAAAAAGTTTTAAAATCACCATACCATACACCTTTAATACTAAATGTTTAAATGATAAGGAAATAATATATGATTTAAAAAAATGTAATAGTGGTATTGATTTTTTTTTTAAAGAATGATGGTAAAAAGATGTAAATTTCAGGCTTATTAGTATTTTATCAACTCATATACCTACAGATAGTTTGCTAGTTTTAAAGTTTCTACAGCTATTTCATTAGGACCTGCAGCACTCCATTTTTAAATTTATAATGAACTGTTTTAACTTCACTAACTGGATATCTGTCTCTAAATCTAAATGATAAATAAAATGGGTATATCATTAAAGGGTATCATGCCAAATCTGGTATCATTATTCAAAAGATGACCAAATCACTATTTCCATCTGTTCAAAATATCACTGTCAATGTATCAGAGAATGTTATTACTAAATTTAAAAGGATTGTATTTCTCATTCTCAGATCCATATATTACTGCTAATGCATCAAAATATATCTAGAATGACTATGATCAGTGAATATCTGTATTTTGTTTATAGTTGAAATTCTTAGGCCAATAATTTAATTTTTGCCTTCAGATATTTAAGTTTTGCTTTTAATTCATATTCTGACAGGTAAAAAAATGTCACATCATTAATGATCTCAAGAATAGATTTACTTGCATTTATAACCCACTCCTTAATTCCATGTTTCATTAATATGACAACCCTTGAGATCCATATTAACAATTTTAAAGTTTAATAACTGTTGAAATTTGGTATGTTTAGTAGATACTTTCAAAGAATGAAAATCAATTTTGTATTCTGACTTCTAATTATAGTCTAATCTAGTGAATACCATTGTTTTGTGCATAGATGCATCTAAGTTTTTATAGCAATTATTTATCTAGCTAAAGTATTCAGGAAGTTTAATCTAAGGGTTGGGCAAAAATCAATGATAACAGGCTAAATCTACTATTTTTAACAATATGTTCCTTAAAATGTTGGTGTAATAATAATATCCAGCAAGAAACAAAAGCTTTCTTTCCTTGAATTCTCAGAATCAACAGATTGTAACATAAATACTGGTAAATGGATTCTAGTATGATTATGTAAGGCAAAATACTGAGTTAGACTTTGCAGAAGATCCAGCACCGTATATTAATTGACTGATCTGTTTTTGCCAAAAAACTTCAAGCCATCCTTTTATTCTATTAAACTTTTTTCCACTGGAAGATAAGATTTGCTAAAAGCAGCTATATTGATCTTAAATTTTGATAGCTTTTTAGTTATCAATGCATTTGACCATTCTGCTCTTGAAAAGTTTATATTAAGTAAAGTTTGGCCATTTTATGTGTATATATCTAGGGGAAAAAATTATTTTATAATACATATCTCTAAGACTACTAATGTCTTTTACTTTTCCACTATTAGTATGTCTATCATATTAATAAGTAATCTTCTGTGTACGACAGTCTAATCGTATGGGATAAGACGTGCCATTTTGAGAATATATTTTCTAAGCTTTTTCCACTTTTCTGGTAAGCAGGGAATTCCTAAATTGGCTGCCTGAACATACAAATCTTTCACAGCTGAAACTTCTGTCTCAAATCCAGTTCCAAACTGACTCATTAGCAATTGTACTGCTTCATGTCCCTGTTATTGTTTCATTAATTTCAAAGGGCTTGAGTTAAATAAAAGTGAAAAAGAGAAAAAGAGAAACGGAGTCAAGCACTTAGTTAAATAATGGGAATGTGATTGCATGAACAAAAACTCTCATTAGACATTTACTATAGGGAAATAATCAATATCATGATAGTCTAACAACAACTGAGGTTTATACTAAGTTAGGTTAGTGAAGAGGAAAAAGAGAAAGATAAAAACAATTTATATCAGAAACAGTCCCTAGCCTTTGATGACCCAATATCTATCCCATGTGGTAGCATCTACTATTGACTAGGTATTGTTTATTTGTTAGCCAAAAGTTGGCATTCATGTCTGAAGGCTAGTCAATTATCTATCATTCTGTGGATTTAGTTATTAACATTAGTGCAGTACCCAACAGATAATTTAAACTACATTAATTGTAGACACATTTACACACTTATACATGCTGACATATATATATATGAAATATGTTCTAAGGGTATAAATAAAAATAAAATTAAGAAGCAATAAATAATATACTAATGAAATTTAAAATTTACAAAATTTTCTTCATGACCAAGGTTTTGCCTACTACAATAATCAACTTCATGTAAAATCTATTAAAAAAATCAGTAAATGTGTACACACATATAACTACCCATAACTGATGACAACTGACAATTATGTATTACATTAAAATATGTTTTCCTAAGATTGATGGTTTCAGATCTAATATAATTATTCAAAACAGTCTTTTTGAGCTTTTTTTTTATTTCATTACATTCATAACAGATAAACTTTGAATTATTGAACAATATTATATACATATAAGATTGAACTAAGATATGTATTTTTAACTGTATATAAATTTCAATTCTTTTATAAAGAATTTTATATCATCTACATAGATTTTAAAAGTGCTTTATGAAATTTTATAAACTATTCCAGAAATACTTTTATTATCTACCAATAATTTTATTTACTAATAAATTAACAGTAACACTTTTCCAACAAATGACTATTTTTATTAATCAATCTAAAAATTGATTGAAAAGTTTTTTTTTCTTTATTATCAACTATTATCTCCAAATTCACCAATGTATTTTTTTTTAATCTTTCATTACCAGTTATGTTTTGCATCATGTTCTGATAATATTGCAATCATCTTTGGCTTACCTTCACTCTCTAGCAGCTACCTGTAACATTTGTTTACTGGTTTTGCATTCCTTTTATGAAGGTTACTAGGAATAAATACATACACTGATTTATTGATTTTTAAATCTGATTTCATATAGATAACACAAATGAACCAATAATGATGATGATTGGTATTTTATTTGTTTCCAAACTTTGAAAGTGTTTGTGAAAAGACTTACTTGAAAGTACTTTGTTATGTTACTTTAGGTGAGAAAATTGTATCTTTTCAATGTTTTCAATAGATTATTTACATATTTATGATTATTTCTGATATATATATAACAAAATAAATGTCCGCTAATATCAATAATACAATAACGAAACTTAAATATATTCCAAACAACGGTAAACAATTTATAATACAATATAAATAAAAACTCAACAAAAACTCATAAAGAAATATTTTCGATTATATTCATAATCATTTTCAACTCAACTTTCATTTTCCATTTTGAAAGTTGAGTTGCAAATGATTATGAATATAATCGAAAATATTTATTTATGAGTTTTTATTGAGTTTTTATTATAAATTGTTTACCGTTGTTTGGAATATATTTAAGTTTCGTTATATATATATATTAAAATATTAGATATTCATAATTAAACTCCACTTTTTATTTTAAAATGTTTAATTTGAATAGATATTAATATAATTTTAATAATGTGAATTATGATTGAAGAGATTATATTTTTGTAATCTTGTAATAATTATAATTATAATTTGACATTTTAGAAAATAATTGTGTTGCTTTGTAATGTCTCAACAATAATTTATTTGAATTTTAGGACTGAGTTTCAAGTCAAAAATATTTAATTAAAATTATATTTTTATCAATAATAATGAAATTATGAAGTGCTATCTATTCTCATTATGTATTTCAGCTTACTTTTTTTTTGTATTTGCAATAATGAAATATTATTTTTAAGAGTATTTTTTATTGTAATAAATACATTAAATTTTTTTTATAAATACAATATAAATGTTTAATTTTTAAAAGGTAAATATAATCCAAATGATCGCCAAAGGCTATCAAAGAAGAGTGGTAGAAATATGTTACTAACAAAGTTAAATAATAACTTTTAATAAATCTGTCAAAATAATTTAAACTAATCTAAGCATCACAAACATGTTTTGTTTGAAGTAATTCTTTCCTTTCAAAATTATGTAATCTTTTATATCTGTAGCAAAAACTCATTAATGCAATCTATTTTTAACAATGGCTGATAATCATAAGGCTTAATCATATTTTGTAAATATTTTCTTTAAAAAAATGATTGTAATATTAAATAATATTATCAATATTAGATTTAAAAATTTTAATGTATTAAAATTCACAGTACTTTTTTGAAGAGAAAATTTAATATTAGAATCAAATCATTTAATCCAATAATTTTTTTTTCAATTTCATCTTATATCAGACAAATAACTTTGAAAAGCCACAATTATGATTAATCATGCCAATCTCTAAAAAGTTAATATAAAAAACGTTAATGGATCAATCAAATATTCCTCAATCTTTATTGATTTTATGAAACTTGTTATTATACATAAAATACATAGAATTCTTTCATAATATATGCCAATTATTAATAACATTGATTTTAGTAGCATAAAAATACTCACCTCTACATAAAATGGAAATAAATATATTACTATTTTTTTTTTCGTTTATCAGGAGACTGGTACTATTTAGCAACATCAAAGATACCAAATATGCAATCTTCATTGATATTAAAACTATTACTTCTGTTGAAAGCCTCAATAAAAGAAGATGTAGACTATTCTTCTAAATTAACATAATTTTTTAAAACTTTAATAATAAATTTAAAAATTCTGTCAAGGTTGTCCTGCAAATCAAAATATATACCTTAAAGAATAATTATCTTTATGAGATTTAAGATTATAATCCTGTAAGGACAAATAAATAAGTTTATGAAAAAATAATTTTTCCATTACTTTTGTAACATCAATTGATCTAGAAATTGTATTACTCCCTTAATCAGTGTTTAAAAGTGTTAGTTAGTTAGTTAGATAGATAGATAGATAGATAGATAGATAGATAGATAGATAGATAGATAGATAGATAGATAGATAGATAGATAGATAGATAGATAGATAGATAGTAGATAGATAGATAGATAGATAGATAGATAGATAGATAGATAGATAGATAGATAGATAGATAGATAGATAGATAGATAGATAGATAGATAGATAGATAGATAGATAGATAGATAGATAGATAGATAGATAGATAGATAGATAGATAGATAGATAGATAGATAGATAGATAGATAGATAGATAGATAGATAGATAGATAGATAGATAGATAGATAGATAGATAGATAGATAGATAGATAGATAGATAGATAGATAGATAGATAGATAGATAGATAGATAGATAGATAGATAGATAGATAGATAGATAGATAGATAGATAGATAGATAGATAGATAGATAGATAGATAGATAGATAGATAGATAGATAGATAGATAGATAGATAGATAGATAGATAGATAGATAGATAGATAGATAGATAGATAGATAGATAGATAGATAGATAGATAGATAGATAGATAGATAGATAGATAGATAGATAGATAGATAGATAGATAGATAGATAGATAGATAGATAGATAGATAGATAGATAGATAGATAGATAGATAGATAGATAGATAGATAGATAGATAGATAGATAGATAGATAGATAGATAGATAGATAGATAGATAGATAGATAGATAGATAGATAGATAGATAGATAGATAGATAGATAGATAGATAGATAGATAGATAGATAGATAGATAGATGGATGGATAGATGGATAGATAGATGGATGGATGGATGGATGGATAGATGGATGGATAGATAGATGGATAGATAGATAGATAGATAGATAGATAGATAGATAGATAGATAGATAGATAGATAGATAGATAGATAGATAGATAGATAGATAGATAGACAGACAGATAGACAGACAGACAGACAGACAGGCAGACAGACAGACCGACCGACAGACAGACAGACAGACAGACAGTAATGTGCAATATTTGGTACACTCAAATCTTGATGATATAAGGTTGATATATTTTTTTTTAGGTTGACCATATCACATTTTACAATATTATATAAAAACTATAACGGTATATATATTATATGCAATAAATTTGCTTTCTATAATTTTTTTTTTTTTATTTTTACTATTGAAAGTTTGAAAAAAATTACAATAATAGCTATCCCACTCTTTTTTAAAAATAAATATAAAAAGATATAGTAGATAAAAAAATAGATGCTAAAAATAGATAACTGACCCCAAATAAAAAAAGGTGAATGCTTCCATCAAAAACATTTTTAATAATCAGAGAACTTTCCTCAGTTAAAAAAAGTGATGGTAATACTTTTTATTTTGCTTCATTAAGAAATGTTATGGGCTTTTTATATCTTTATATTAATTGTTTTATGTAGTTTTGACTAAAATTGTTAATTAGAATTATTTTTGTTATTCTGGTATTGCAAAAGTCAACTTGGATTCCCTGAATTTTTCAATTTCAGTATAAACCTGATGGAGTTGATATTTCTCCCATATCTAAGTTTGGTGGAGGACATCAATGGATACCAGAAGGTCCAGTTGGCTAAATATATTTATTCTCATCTCCCCATTGTGCAACTTGGGGATCTTGTTTCCATTTCTTATATGTTTTTTTTTTTTTTAATGTTGGGATTGATTGTAAAATGTGAAAGAGAAAGTAATATTTTTGGGATGAAACTTCAAGATTGCAACTCATGGACTTCTGATCAGGTCAGCACACCTCCATATATTAATCAGAACTGTTGAAAATCTCAATTTTACCCATTAGTGTAGAAAATCTTGGAACCTTCTTCACAAGTTGGATGCAAATGAAAATTCACCACACCCAACATGTAAAAGTTCACTGGAGGACATTTTAAAGGATATTAAAAAAAAAACAAATCAGATTAAACCCAATCTTTCTCCATGATTTGGAATCAACACTTGCAAAATCAATTTTACTCAATGCAGATGTTATCTTGAAGAAATGGTCAATGCTGTTAACTAGTTCAAAGTTGGAAATGTTTCAGGTATTAATGATATCTTACCTGACTTTCTAAAACCCTTGAATCTTGGAACAAATAAATGACTTGCCACTCTTTATACAGATATTTTGCAAAGTAGTTATATACCCAACAGTTAGAAATTGATCAAACAAGAGAAGACATCAAATTCTGCTTTATATATGGAAGAGGCTGATTTCAGATAAGGTCATAACTCTTACTGTCAAGTTCTCTTGCTCACTACACTTATTGAGAAAGGTTTCCAACTCCATTACAAAACAGATACTATACTCTTTGACCTTAGTTCTGCTTTTGATACGGTGTTGGAGGAATAGGCTGATCTACAAACTAAGCAAGATCATCAAATGCAAATCTATCCTTGAATGCTTGTTTAAGTCCACAAGAATAAAAAATTTAGGGCTGTTTTTGGTCATAACACCAGAAAAATTTAATGAACTAAAAATGATCTACCACAGCAGTCAATTTTCTCTCCAATCCTTTTCAATTGGTATATTAAAGAATTTAATAAAACAGCGTCAAAAAAGTTCATCTGTGCTAATGACTTTGCCGTTTATATATCAGTTATATTATAAAATCCAAGTAAGCGTTATAATAATCTTTAAAGACATTTACGTCTCCAATATTAACACTCGGAAAATATTACGAACAAAAAGGTAAAACTTGTTTAAATAAAAAAAAAATCAAATAAAATATCAAACAATCTAATTTCTAAATAAAGTATTTAATTTTTAAGACTTAATCATTTTTAAATAAAAGGAAGCATTTAAAATATAAAAAATGAAAATTTAAAAAAAGAGATTATATATATATTCTGTTAAAGTTGTATAAACATTATAAATGTACACTTTGGGATTTTTAGAATAAAAGTTTGAAAATTACAGTGTAAAATTGTTGACTGGTTAAAGGCGTTTACCTCATTACCAACCGGCAAACGGTCCATTCTTCAAAGCAGGTTTGATAAAACTAGTTTTCATCTCTTTAAGACTTTCTGGACACAGTTCATTAGTACTGGGCTTGATGTTACGGCCTTGCATAGCACGGTGATGACTTGCTGACAGATTTGGTATGAACGATCTATTTTCTTTTCACCCTGTCATTTTGGAAATTTTCTCTCAAACAGAACAGGACTCTTTACTAATTAAGTTAAATAAATCCAATTTTTAAATGTTTTTGGGCCGTTTATCTAATCCCAAAATTATCTGTAGGATCTATCTAACTTTGACAACTACCAATTGCAATTGCTCTAAGCGGTTCTCTGTGGTTGGTGCTGATGATGATTTCCTGCTATTGGGCTGGCTCATACCAAGATGGCAAATCCAAACTTCCCCATGGCTATTAAAAGAAATAAAGAAAACACAAAACATAGCAAAAATTTTAATTAAATTTTTATAATGAGTCCTGAAAGCCATAATCTCAATTCACAATATACAGCTCATTTAATTGGATTGGAGATTAGCAAAGAATTTAATCAGCAGCAACAACAACAACAAAAAAAACTTTAATCATAAAATTCTTAGAATTTTGTTATACTTTATAAATTATGATAATTAATGACCAATTAATAATACTAAAATTAACTATTTTAAATAAATCGTATTTGAGGTATTTTCTTTTAGACTAATAAATATAAATGTTACAAAATGAAATATTTAGTACAAAATTTTAACAAAACTATTTGAACTATATGTAACACTTATATGTTTAATAATCTACTTTTAAATTTGTAATATTCAAGTTTAGTAATTAACATAAATAAATTTCTAAAATATTAGAAATTAATCAACAGGTTAGTTTTACAGACAATAATTTAAAATATAACTGTAATGATAAAATATTAGATAAATTTTCACATGAATACAAATTACAAACACATATTATACAATAACGAAGATTATTTCATGTGCATGCATGTGCACACATGTACGTACATGGTGATACAAATATAAAACAAATATAATATTAGATTATGACATTAGTATCATAGCTTGCCTAATGCTTGAGACAGGCAGTCGTGAGCCATAGAATGGGTTCAAACCCCATACCAGTGCTGCTACCATTGGCTTTAAATGAAGTGTAAATATGAATAGGATATTCACATATGAGTACTTATTGAAAGTTGTATCTGAAGATATGTCATTTTAAAAATGTTGGTAGATGGGAGAAATTAAATAGTTATTCTTAAAGAACTTGAAATGTGTTAATTTTCTAGCCACATGGTATTTAAGTATCTATATACATATTTCTGAAACAATTTAAGAGTGATTGTCTTTTATAAAATTATTAATTATTCATCTTTAGGTCAAAGTTTTATTAAATGTGTAATAAGTACTTTATTAATAAGTAAAATAAATATTAATAATGATTTAAAATGTTATTTTAAAGTGTTGAAAGCAATTATTACAACCAAAGTTCACATTAATTAATGACTTTTAAAAAGTAGAAAGAATGAAAAGATTAATGCCTATCCATTAAAGTTTAAGGAATTATTACAAGCTGAGCACCAATTATATATATATATGTGTGTCAGAAGTTATGATTTGGCCCAACTGATGAGTTCTAGTTTCGCACAAAATATGTACATTGGAGATGGGCATGTGTGTTGGTTGTTTGAGATGGAGTGGAGAACAATTGTAGATTAAAAAATCCTAAATCCAAATCCCTATATTTACTTATACATATATGACATATTATTTAGGTTTATCCGTGTATTAAAATATATATATATATATATATATATATATATATATATATATATATATATATATATATATATATATATATATATACCAACATTCCAACTGGATCACTATATCCAATAACTGGATAATGAATGTTATAAAAATGGTTGTAGAGGGGATGCAAACATTGGCTTAATACAATATTGAAAGTTGTATTAATAGAAATAAATAGTATAATAAAATTATATATGGATGAATCAAATACTATGTTATTAATAAATTGAAGCAGTCGATCTTAGCTTAAGATTGAGCTTCATGGTTCAATCTACTAATCTGTATTCAAACCCTATATCCCATCCTACTCCTTTTGTCATGTATATATATTTTATGTATATATTTGAGATGCGCATCTAAATTTATAAATTTTAACTTAACATTTTTTTTAAGTGTCATAGCATCGGCCAGGACGCAAACCCACAAACCAGGCAACTGTCTGCAAGTGCAAGGCAGTCGTGCTGACCTCTTGACCACCAATGCAAGACAACTTAACATTTTATTATTAATAATTTTGATTATTCATTCTTTTTAAGTAAACCTCCATGAATTAATGTCCCTTTATAATATAATGCATTATTAATTAATACACTCACCAGATTGTTTTACGAGCCAACATTTTATTTATGTTTTATTATAAAAAATATATTTGTTTAACTTTGGATTTTCTACCCGGGGTGAATCCAGAAATCTAGCTAATTAATGCTTTGAAACCTTATTTATTTTATAAATGTTATTCAATTCTGAAAAGGTGACCGATTATTTGTTTTCTATATAACTGCTATGTGCTTCTTAATCTGGGGGTTACAACAAGTTTGAACCCATAGATTTCTTCTCAAGCCTTGTCCTGAGAATAGTTAATCTTCCCAGGATCATTTATTTTGTATAAAAAGGCCTCTGGTGTGATTCCCGTAAGTCTGGCACATGCTATGCCTATCCACTTTCTTCATATACAAGGCCTGCATGTCGGCGATGTCCATGGCATGCCTTATCCACTTTTCTCTAAGCACTATCCAAGAAGGGGGGCTTAGACTTTGTTCTCATCCAGAAACATGACCGTTTCCTCTTAGTTATTTACCATTATGTCAGTACCACCCAAACTTCGTATTATTATTATTATTATTATTTCTTTTGCTTATGACCTAATTTTAGTGCTGTAATAATATTAATATTGCACTCTGTTCAAAATATATATAACTGCCAACTATTACTAGCTAGATTAATTACTAATATTATTTTACTTTTATTATACAATCCCATCATCATAATTTGTTATTTATCTATTTAAGAGTATTTGCCTTGGGAAAAATAAAGTGTTATTTTTACCAGCGCTAATTAAAAGAATTTTCGGTACTGAATTTTCATTAAGTATTTTATCATACAATCAAATATGTTTTCAAATTTATTTTATTTATTTTCACAACCATAATGGCATGAAAATTGTTTATATTATATCTGTAATGAATCCCAGAATGCTCCCCAAAATCATATGTTAGTCACCATGTTCCAGAACCATAAATCAAAGCGTTAATGGCAATATTATGTAATTCTTTCTAATAGTTGATTGGCATCTTAATATTGGACCCATCAAAGATGTGTGTTTATTTATAATATATTTAGCTAATAAAAGAGCATATGAGAAATGATAGTGTGAATGACATTATGTAATTATATACCATTTGGTAGACTGCTTGCTCATTCACGCACATACTAATGTAGGCCATTAATTTATAAATGTATGAAAATAATTTGTCATTATATTAAGCTAATTTTTATTATTCAACTTGTCTGATTAGTTCAAATTCCTCTTTTCCCCACTTCCAAATGTACAGCCATGTGTAAGCATATTTTAGTTAAGTCATAGTTAATAAATGTCTCATTGTCTTCTCCACTCCGCTAGTGGGCCAGAGTTAAAATAAATTCTTGTGTGCCATCATTGTTATGTTATTCATTAGGTGTTTGATATGGGGATTATGGAGTGGGTTTGAATTCAGGCTGGTCCCTGACTTAAATCTCGAGGTGGAATGGGTTCGAAGTACATTTTGTGAGTTTCAGCTCATGTTAGATGGATAAACATGTTTTGACTGGTGCAACATATAATCCATAAAAATCTTCATTTTACCATATATGTATGTGTGCATGAAAATCTTATTTTAACATGTATTATAACAAATGTTATATTATAGGTATTCGAAATCAGTTATAATGGTATTAATTTTAGCCTATATTGTTGATCACATATGATTATGTACTTTTATGTTATGTTAGACATATATGTAATAAAGACTAATATAATTCTTTTGCAGTGCTGTAACTAATCTATAACACAAATTTGGAATTATTTTTATTTACATTATGTAATAACATGATTTTTTTTAATAATTATTTTAGTTGTGCTGAATTATATATTAATATTCATTTTAAAAACTGTGAGATTAAAACTGAAATTATAAATAATCCATGTTTTGTTTTAAAGTAATTAATATTACATCATTGGTTTTTAATACAATGTAATTTACATTGCATATTAAGCATCATTTACACAGTTTTATAAATTCCATTGTATATTTATACTATTGACCAAAATGGTTATTGTGCAATAAAGATATAAATAATTATTAATGCAAAATATATAAACTTCTTTTATAAATATATTTCATTTTGTTAAAAAATCAACCTAACTAAGAGAAAACAAACATATTGTCCAAAATGGTTATTAAATTAAAAAGTTATGGATAATTATCACTATAAAAGGTTCAAACTTTTTAAATAATATATCATAGTTGAATCCTATTATCTTTTACAAATAATTAAGAGCTATTTCATTATTTATATATTATTTTCAAAATTGTAGTTGATAATAAAACCTAATAATTATAATAAGTTATATTAGAATTTATTAATTAAAGTTCCAAAATATTTTTTAATTTCAATGTTATTATAAAGTTGGTATAATTTACATAGTGATGTTTTCTTATACTCTTGATAAATTATGCACATTAAAAAAGAAGTGTGTATATTTTGCACAATTATTTATATTCCTATTGTTCAATAACTATTTACCTCAATATATACATCATAGAATTTAAAATCAATTAATTTCATAAGTCTATGCCATTGTTTAAAATTAAATACTTATCCATCAAAATATGTCACTAATACAGGTGGAAAATCTGAGTCACTTGTAATAAAAACTGGTGTTAAAGAAAGATTCTGTACTTTCTTCAACATTGTTTTCAATTTTTATGACAGTCTTTGAAACTGTTTATAGATAATTTAATTGGATCAAAAATGTGATATAGCTTTAATAAAAACAAGAACTTTATTTTCCTGAATTCTAGATTTATAGAATGCCGATAATCTTGCTATCTTTGACAGTTCAAAAAATTATTTACAGATGTATTTTGTTTTTTGAATTGACATATAAAGAATAAAAAATAGTCATACATAACATGACCTCGCTTATTTTTTTAACTTTAAAATATAAACAAAGAGCTTTGTTGATAGCTCAACAAGCTTTGTGATAAATGCTTAGCAAGAAAAAGCATTTAAAATATCTCTATCAGAAACCACCCAGACCAATGGTTTTATGCTTTGGCACTCCTCAGTGAGGTGCTAGAATATTTTCAGACACTAGATCTAAAAATATCAACCCAAAGCCAACATTTATTTAAGAGTTAACCATTGAGTAGAAAATTTGAAATTTTCAGACACTTAAACATTTTCAAACCCAGCTATCTAACTCAAATAGCTATAGGGGGCTGAGAGATCTTTAGCCAAATCATATATCAGTAGTCTTAGCAATATAATATCAATTAAGACTTAAAGCAAAGAATATAAATAGTCAATAAAAAATAAAAAATAGTCCTATATCACATGATCCCACTTTTTTTTTTAAGCTTGTAAAATATAAACAAAAAGCAAACTTTAATTTGGTAATTAATATTTAAAACATTGAACTATTTGTAAGTTAGGGATGGAAGAAAAATGCTCAGCAAACATTAGTTTGGATGGTCATCAGTTTGATAATGTAAAATAATTTAAATTTATTTGTATTTTTATTAGTAGAAAGGTGAATTTAGATGTTGAGGGGTGACAAATACCACACTGTGCTGCTTCTTCTAATAATTTAAAATATAATATATTTTATCCCCCCAAAATAACTACTACAATTAAAATAGCTGTGTATAAAACTAATATTAAGTGATACTTGGATATCCTATCAATACAATATAAAGGTTTTCAAAAAGGTTCATTAGGAATGGTCAATGAAAATTTTAAAAATAGAATGGCAAAACATAGAACCAATCATTAGCTTCTTAACATTGCTGTATGTAATATTATAGACTCCACTATTGGAAAATTACAACTTTGTTGTACTGGACATATTAAATTAATAAACAATACAAGATTTTTTAAAAGTGTGTTTGTTTATAGTGATCTTGATCATGTTTTTTATGGAAAAAAATATATTCTGTTTATATTATAAAGATTATCTTAGAGGCATTCTAAAAAAAGTGTAGTTTAGATAGTTTCTATTAGGAAGATATGGTAGAGAATAGAATATATTGAAAAAGGCATGAGGTTAAAATATTTCAGAAAGAAAAGTTTGCTACATAAGAAGTTAAAAGTCAATATTGCAAAATATTAAATAATCAAAAAATGAACTAGTGTGTTCTATATATGTAGATATTTATATTTTACAGACTGGTTTGCACAGTCATCACAAAATTAATCTGTAGTTTATTTTTTTCTAATGGCCATACTCATTTACATATGATGCTGTTGATGAGGCTACCATCAATTTTTCTGTATAGTTCAGTAATAGATGAGGGAATATTCTGAAGCTCCACGTGCATAAATCATGGCTCCAACATATCACTTCCACTGGTAGAACTTATTAATTCTCAAGAAATAATTCACTCATTAACCGTAATATCACTTCTTCACAAACCATAGTTTAAAAAATGAAATAAATGACAACTCTTAATTTGACGTTTAATTACTTTTTTTGTTTATTAGCATTCTTTTTTTTTTTTTTTGTCTCATTCATCAATCGGCATTTACTCAGTCTCTGATACTGCTTTCTATTTCACTTTTTATATTGCTGCAATAAATTACAAAATTAAAATATTTAAAATGATCCCAAAATGTCAAGTTAAAGATAGTTGCAATTCTACAAAACCATTAATGTTTTTAATGTAGTAAAATCAAGCTAATTGATGTTAGTTTAGCTACAAAAAAGTCGATGCTGAAGATGTTTGATTATTGTCAATTTTCAAATCAGTAAAAAAGGCAAAAAAAAAATAACAGTAATAATATTTAGGCTATACTTCTGAAACAGTTAAAGATACATTCATAATACATGATGTGTTTACTGAAACTGTATTGAATACGTATTATTAATAGAAAGAATGTTGCTATTAACAATAAATTGTTTTATCAAAAAATATTTGAATCTATTCGCAAATTTTTCAATGAATAATCTGGAAAATAAAAATGTTTAACATACTGGGTCATCAAAATCTGTTAGCCCATGCAAATATTCTTGCAAAAAGGATATGTATATTTACGTTTTGCTAATATATATATATATCAAAAAACTTTAAAAAGTTATGTATTGTCTAACAAAAAGCATTAAGTCTATAGGAAGATGTTAGCATTAATCTTGTAAGTATTAATTTTAAAAATTAATGTATTGCTTCATCAAAAAGCATTGAGCTTAGAATAATAAGTATTAAGTCTAGTGAATCTTTCTTTAGCAAATCATCCATTCGAAAAAAAAGTAATACAAAGTCATTTATTGAAGAATGCAAAAAATACACTGATTAAATATTTTAAGTTCATGATCAACAATTTTCATCACAAAAAAAAATTAAAAAGACAGTAAAATTGTTTTTTTAAAAAAAAGATGGAGAAAAAAATGCATATATTTACTTACATTTGAGATCAGTATAGTACAAATATCTATACGCCCTCTCTTTCTCTCAATTCATTATTTCATTGCCTTTTATACAACAGTATCTTTTTAATTTTTGTTAATTATTGTTGTTTGTGTTATAATGTGTATTACTTTAAAATTGAATTATATCATAGAACTATGGATTGTATATAGTTATAAAAATCATTTTTGTGCATGTGCATATATATATATAAATGTGCGTGTATTATAGAGTATACTACTTTTCATGATTTTTCTAACACAGCAAAGGCTGTGAATAAATATTATGTAATAATTTAGAAGGTTATAAATTTTCCTATTACTGTCTTACTAAATTTTAATTAAACAAGTTACTTATCATTGTTAGACCATGGTTCAATTTATATAATAGGGAAACTAGCTTAGACTATGCCATTTATGAGATTCAACTATTTGTGTGTGCGTATTGCATATATATATATACGTGTGTGTGTATATTATAGAGTATGTTATTTTCAATAATTTTTTTTAGCAATGCAAAGGCTAGGAATAAATATTATAGGTAGAGTGATTGTACTGCATATATATGTAATAATTTAGAAAGTTATAAATTTTCCCAGCACTATCATACTAAATTTTAATTAAACAATTTACCTATCATTGTCAGGCCATGGTTCAAGTTATATAATAGGGAAACTAGCTTAGTATGTGTAATTTGTGAGATTTAAATCAAATCTAATATGATAATCCGATCATATGATAAGAGTCCATATTACCTATAGAATAAAATTTAAAAAATAACATAACTATATATAATTAATTTATTAAAAATAATCATATTATTGCAATGAAATATCCTATTAACTTTTTTAATGCAGTAATGTTTATATATGCCTTTATTTCACTGATAAAATATTTACAATTGATTCACGTCCGTTCAAAATTAAAACTATTAAAAATTTAAAAAATGATTATATTTCTTTTATCACTGTAAGAAAACAAGGATATTGCAGGTTGTATCAAGATACTAAAAACATTTTGTACAATACTCTTTGAATTGAAAAAGATATCACAATCATACTGCAAATCTATATATATTATTTTGCTCTTTTGATTATTGTTAAGTCTAAATAATATCTACATCATCATAATATATTTATAAAGATGCCGTGTATAATTAAAGAATAATGTTGTATAATTAGAAAGTAAAGTTAAACCAATATTCATCTACTTATTGACCCAATTTCATTTGTTTTAGATTTTCCTTGAGTAAAAGGACATTTTCAGTATTACAATTTATAAAATATACAACAATAGAATTCTAATATTAAGCATATATTATCAGATATTTCTACACATTTTTTTGATTAGATGAATGAAATACCTTCATCAAATTCATAGAATTAATATACATTTCACTGTTTACTTATTTGCATTTTTCTGGCATTTTTTATGGGAGATATTCTCGATTCTTTAGAATCACATTGTGTTAAACCATCTATTTATAACTGAATAAAAGCTTTGAAATTATTTTTACATCTGTGGATTACTTTTGAAGCTTATATATATGTAGTCAATGTATTTAAACTACTTCATGAATTCCATTAGGACTTATATTATGAAAGGCTGTTTTAACTTCATCAAGATGAATAATTCTATTAAATATAATCTTATTAAAAACAATTAAAATATTTCCTCAATCTATTCAAAATAATATCATTATCCTATAAAAGTTTGTCACTCATTATTTTAATAGGCTTGTGAAATTATTTATTTGTGTTATTATTAATATTGCAATAAGATTTTAGTTTAACACACAAAAAGGAAAAAAAAAAAGTTTGACTTTATTATTTTTATTTGTCTAATAAAATAAAAAATTAACATTGGATAATGTAAAACTACTTTAAAATTTTATGTTTAACAAAAAGAAAGTTTTATATTTAATCTTCATGAGAAAATTTCAGAAATGTTCACCTTATAATTTTAGACTATATAAAATTATTTAGTTTCTTTCTAAACTGTAGCTAAAGATTTACGTCAATATTGACGTCTATTTAAGATGTATTAGTAATAGTGTCAACTTAATAACGTTGTCACAGGTGCGTGTTTGTTTGAAAACCTACTAGTAGTGGATATGCTCTTTCACTGCACAGATGTGAATTATAGCCTTTTTATTTGAGAATTTTGAATGAGGTCTAGTTGAACGAGTTTTGTAAGATCTTTATCCATTCATTATATAGAAACCATCGGTATAGTGAGCTATAAATAAGTTAAGACATCTAAACTTAAAATGCTATACAGGATGTGTGTGAGTACACGTTAAAGTCGTTTAATATACGCAAAATTATAATAAATTTATACTTTAATTGCAAGTAAAAACTGTAGCTTTTTTTATGTGCATGCACACACAAAGAATAAAATAAAAAAGTAAACACAGTTTTTAATATATATATATATCATTTAAAATGCTTTATTTAGAATTATTTTAAAGTAACGCATTGACCCACCCATTTTGTAATAAAATTTCAAGCACGACACAATATATATATTGTTAAGCTAAAGATGCCAAATTTTCTGCATTCCCAATTATGACATCATTTCAAAATTATTACATTATTTTTAGTCCAAATATATCTAAAATTTTAATTAAAGATTAATATATCTCTTATTAATGAATAAACCCATAGATAATAATTAATTCCACTCCATTTTTTTCCCCATATGTATCACCGTAAATATATTTATCTTTCATTTCACTAGGAGAACATTAATCATGTGAGTAAAGACAGCGTAGAATCTTCTCAATAGATTTTTTATATTGACGTGGAAACTTACAGGTATATAATAATATTTAAACACAAGCATAGCACATATTCTTTAAACTAGTTTTAATTAGAGGGGACTTGAACCTAGACTTTCAAGCTCCCTTTAATCATCCATTCCATCTTATACAACCGATACTCATGAACACATATAAGTAAAAAAAGATAAATAAACCCCAACATATGTATTTTGTGCTGAACTATGACTCATCAGTTGGCCCATATCATCATCTCTCACACACATATATAATTAGTGCCCAGTTTATGTTAAGACAGCAAACCTTCAAACTTTAATGAACAGATTTCAATATTCTCTGCTCCCAAACTTTTTAGCTATCCATATCACTGTAAAATCTGATTATGACATGTGCAAAGATCTTGTTTGCCAATTTTGTTGTCATATCTATGTTGATCATAAGGTTTCTTACCCCTTTTAGGTATCACATTAAGCTCATTTAAATACTCAGAAGAGGGATGGGCAGAATGCAGACTGAATATATAGTAATTAAACACAAGCATAGTATGTATTTTTTAACTAATCATAATTAAATGGGATTTGAACCTGGAACTTCAAATACACTTTAGTGATCCACTCAGTATTATACAACTGGTATACATGATTCCATATATATATATATATATATGTGTGTGTGTGTGTGTGTGTGTGTGTGTGTGTGTGTGTGTGTGTGTGTGTGTGTGTGTGTGTAAAAAAAAAAAAAGATCCCCAATATACTTATTTTGTGCCAGGTTCAGCATGAAATATATATATATATTGGAGATCATTTATCTTTTTTACATGTATGTGGGCACATATATTAAATGTATAAGAAAAAGTGGAAGATTAAAGGTACCTTGAAAGTCTGGATTCAATCCCCTCTAACTGCATCTAATTTAAAGTGTATATACTATGCTTGTTTTAAATATTACACATTTAGCCATAACAAAATTGGAAATCAAAGTGAAATATGCCATAATCAGATTTTCCAATGATATAGATGGCTGAAAAGTTGGAGAGTGGAGAAGATTGAAGCCTGTTCATTAATATAAACCAAGCACTGATTATGTATATATGTGGGAGATAATGAGCCAGACCAACTTATGAGTGCTGGTTCAGCATGAAATATGTATATTGGAGATTATCTTTTTTACATGTCATATGTATTAGATATATAGGCAGATGATTAAAAAGATCTTGAAAGTCTGGGTTCAATCCCCTCTTAATTGCATTTACTTTAAGGTATATATACTATGCTCATATGATATGAAATGGTGGTAAAAATTGCATCTACCAGTGCTTCTTGTATGTCCTTATATAATGTTTTGTTCAAAGTCATCTTCAAATGTTGCACAGCCTTCTCTGTCAAACCATTAGATTCTGAATGGTATGGTGCCATAAGAACATGTTTTATTCCTTTATCGTTTAGGAACTCCTTGAACTCCTGTGATGTAAATCCACTCCCATTGTCAATTACAATCATAACCCTTGTCCAGCAATTGCTATCACTAAAAAGATCTATCCTCCATTTATAAGTCTGGCATTATCAATATATAGGCATTGCCAGGGTGATGTTGCCTTAATCCATGAATCTAATGTCTTTGGGGGAAAATCAGAAAAATCTGGCATTGTACACAACTCTTCACTGTTTGTTATATTCCCTGGTTTATATTTGACCACCACACATATGGCCAGGGCAAGGCCTTCATCCTCACTATGCCTGAATGCCCTTGGTGAAGCAAACCCAGTATATATTTTTTTACTCTCTGGAGGTATCAACATTTGATCCAATCATAAGGATGCAACCTTTTCACATGGACAGGTTTTCCCATGCATTCCATATTGCTTTATTTACATTATCTGGTCGATGTCTCGGCCATCCCCAGCAAATCCAATTTTTCAGACTCTTGTATTCTGGATCATTTTCAGTCCATTTTTTTATTTTAGCACTATTTATGGTTTCCTTCCCCTGGATATTAATATAGTTTACTTCTATACAATCTCTAGGGGACTCACTAGCATCCGGAAAGTACATGTAATAAAGCATCAGCATGTTTGTTATCCTTTTCAGGCTTGTATCTCAATGCATAATCATAAGCAGCCAATAGATTTATCCAGTGTATCATGTGTTGGCTGGCATGATCAGGAATTTTCTGATCATGTCCCAAAATTTCCCAGTAATGGATGATGATCCATATATATCACAAATTTTCTACCATATATATATTGATGGAACTTTTTCATTAAAAATATTATGGCCAGCACCTCCTTGTTCAGCTGGCTATAATTTCATTCTGCAGATGTTAAGGTTCTTGAGGTATAGGCTATGGGGCATTTCCCCCATAACACACCTGAAATTACTGCACCCACTCTATATTCTGAGCATTGTTATGACAATCACTTCATGGTCACTGTTATAGTGTTCTGACTCTTTTTTGGATGCAAACAGTTCTTTTGCCCTCTGAAAAGCTGTATCTTGTTGCTTGTTCGAGTTCCACCACTGTCCTTTTCACAGTAATTGATATAAAGGTGTCAAGATATGCAACTTTCCCCTTATGAAGCTTTCAACTTCTTTTCATTTTTGGACCTTGCAGCATTCTTGACAGCTCTAACCTTTTCTAAGTTCAGGTATTTTCCGTTTCTGTTTATGATATATACCATGGAATTGATTTTGATTGTGGTCCATATGCATTTAGATGGCTTCATTGTGGCTCCTACTTTGTGTGGCTTGGCACACACATCCAATATCCATGCCTTCAATTCTCTCTGTGTTTTGGCAGTCAGGAATAACTCCCTCCATGCCCTGCAGTAATCCATTCTATTATTAAATTATATAACAACATTTCAAATATAAAAAAATTAAATTAACTAGTCTTTATTTTCCTTAACAATTATTTATTATCATTAATTATTACTTTTTGTAATAAAAAATTATCTATAAATGTAAATGTAATGAGTATATTAAATAAATGTAAATGTAATGAGTATATTAAAATATTTTTTCACCATGAATTTATTTCTTGAGGTTTTTTTTTTTAATAGTTGAAATTGTCAATGTTTTTGTTTTCTTGTTGGCATCCATTTTTGAGTTTAAATAATTCCCTTTTTTTTTTAGAAATTTTATTAATTTTTCTTTTTGTAGTTTTAAATTTTAATTATAACTTCTCCATTAACACAGATGGAAACACTAATAAATGTATCCATTATTACAATATTTTCTTGTTTACATGGACTGAATTTATCCATTCTTTTTCAATTTAATAATTTGCAAGTCAGACTAGCACACATAATGAGTGAGTCATGCATTTGGATGGAAACAAGACTTGTTGCAGATTAGAGCTATTCTTTTTCTATATTTCTTTAGTGAACAGGCTACATGATGAAGTTGATGATGCTCTGTTTCTAGCTAAAATTTAGCTCATGGTTTATTCAAATCCATTTTTCAAAATCATTTTTTTTAAATTAGTAATGAGATGAGTCAACTTCAGATTACCAAACTATCACTCAATGTTCTCTTAACAGATGAACTGCAGCTACTCTTTTATTTATCAGCTAAATCAAGAATAATTATTTCTCACAAGATACTCAGGTCTATTGCTTTAACTTCTTTATATTATTTTTTGGAACAATCCTGTATCAGTCAAATCACATCTTATATCATACTTAACCACATTGAACCTTGACCAATTGAGTCTATTTTTACAAAAGGTTATTAGGTTATTTCCATTTTTTTTTGTTAATTAAAAACATTCCAATCATAAGAAAAAAATTTCACTGGAGTTAATTTTCTCTTATGCCAAAAAACAAGACACTCTTTTAATTATTTTTTAATTTGAACAATATTGCATTTTGTTTTGGAGAGAAATAAAGAGAAAAAAAAACTTTAATTAATTAATTAAAATAAAATTTATTATCTAAATGTTAAAACCTTATTTTTTCTTTTCTTTTAAAAAAGTTATAAACAGTATATAAAATATTATTTATTTATCTCTTCTTTTTTTTTTTTTGATGATAATACCATAGAAAAAAAGATGTTGGAAGTACATGCAGGTTGAGTCTAATTAGGAAGTCAAAAAACTTTGGTTCTAGTACCATTTTCTAAATTGGAGGAGGATGTGATGGTTATTCCAAGAATAAGAGGTAATGATTGCTAGGGTCTGAATAAAGAAGGTTATATGTTTGCAAGAGACTGAATTTGTTTGTGATACCTAAGACTGAGTGAGTAATATCCATGAGATATGGCATTGAGTGAGGAAGTTTTTCAGCAGGTACTGTAGGTTTTGAAACCAGTTAGTAATAGCTACTATTAAGTTAATGCCTTTTAGGGTATAAAATACTCAAATGCTGTGCAAGCCTAGACCATAGTACAAGGGTTGGTGTTTGAACTGTTTTATGAATATGAATATGATCTTGCATCCCCAGAACAATTTATTGCACATAGAGTTGATTGCTGAAATGAACATCATTGAAAATTTGATAATAGGTGCATAGCATGTGATTTTTCTCATAGCTAAAGTACTAAACAGGTATATATTGCAGTACATGGATAGATATGCCCTAGAAAGTGATTTGGTAATTTTCAGTACAGAATCTTGTAACTTGGTTTGTATTGTGAATCTCATACCAAGAGAGCCTTTGCAAATGAGAAAGCCTAAAAATGGAATGGGGTTTCCTTGGAAAACTTGGGAACATGATTTCTTTGAATTACTACTACTACTATTACTATTATTATTATTCCTACTCCTACTATTACTCCTATTTCTACTCCTACTCTTACTCCTACTACTATTTTTAAAATATATTTTATTGGCAATTTATATATGGTTACATTTATATTTTAACAGGCAAATTTGAAATAAGCAGAAAAGGAATTGTACAAATTATAAAGAATTACAAGATAAGTAACATAAAAAAATAGGACATAAAGTGTCAATTATGTATATATATGGTTACATTATTATTATTATTATTATTATTATTATTATTATTATTATTATTATTATTATTATTATTATTATTATTATTATTATTATTATTATTATTATTATTATTATTATTATTATTATTATTATTATTATTATTATTATTATTATTATTATTTCATTGAGATTGCATAAATAAAATTAAAACAACAAAAAAGAACCCTATAAATCTATAAGTCACAGTAGAGAGGATAGGGTAATTAGACTCCATGTAGCTGCAAATATGTCTGCAGGTGCTAAGGCCTGATCTCTGATTTTAATTTTGCTTAATTTCTTAATGAAGCATGATTTGAGCTTTCTAGATGTGGGGTTGAAACAAAAATTACATTTGAGGAACCAATGAGTAAAAAGAAGGAAAGTGGTAATTTTTACAGAGGGAAACAGAACTCTTTGAATGCAGTTGATGAGCATCTGAAGAGAGGTAATTTGAGTATAATAGAGGATATTGGTGGTCTGTATGATTGAAGTGCAGTACATTGGAATAAGAAGTGTTTTATAGATTATTTTTCTTTGTGGCAAAGTTTCCAATAAGCATCAATGTTAGCAAATGATATTTTGTGGAATAAAAATCTATTGTTTGGGAGGACTTTAATATTGATTTTTATAAGAAAATTAAGATATTTAGGCTCTAGATACCAGAATTTAAATTTCTGAATGATTTGCTTGTTAGTAAGTGTAATTAAGCTCTGTAGTAGATGGTTAGATTCTACCATAGTGGCATGTTTGTATGCCTTCCAGTATGCAGTTTTCCCAGTGGCAATATTTCAGTTTGAATTGAAATTATATATGTTTTGATGAGGTAATTTAAAAATTTGTTTTTACAGGGTGGGGTATATCTTTAAGTACTACAGGCAGTTGTTTCTCTATAATATGGGAAAATGCTATTAGTCTTACTATTGTATTGTGTGTTCTTTGTAGGTGATATATGGTTATAGAATGCAGTGATAGTCCATTGTAGCTATCAGGCTTTACATTGATTTGATGTTCATAGCCACTGCCTTCCTACTCTGTATGAGTTTTGTAAATAATGAGTTTATTTTCTTTTTAAAAGAGTTTGTATATTTTATTATAGCAATGTAGTATGTGGTTTTGGGGAAGATAAGTATATTTAAAAGCATAATGTTTCCATTTAGTGAAAAGTAGACTTTAGAGAGTGAATTTGTAGTTTGTTCAATAGATGAAATCAATGCATTTTGAATTATGATTCACATAGCATTTGCTGATTTGTATATGGAAAAACCCAGAAAATTTTTGAGTGGGGCAGTGAATATAGAGGAAGTGGAGCTTCCAGTTAGGATGTTCTGTGTAGTAGATTTGTTCAGGTTAAAGTTCAGTTTGTATTGGTTGGTGTAATTATTTATCATTGTGATTAGTTATGGAAAAATGTTTTTCGAAGGGAAAAATATGACTATGTCATTCATGTAACTAATATGTATGATGCTTTTGTTAATTGTAGTGATATATATATATATATATATATATATATATATATATATATCACATATGGATATATATATATATATATATATATATATATATATATATTGTGACCTTCTGGTTTGGCACCAGAAATATTATTTGTAATTGTATGGTATTATATCAGTAACATCTGATATTATCTTATTTAAAAAAATGAAATAATGTGAAATTTTTAAATTTTTTTTATTTACAACTTAAAACTATGATTAAAAGTAACTGGAGATGTAATTTAAAAATTATTAGATGTTTGGTATCTTACTTTAGGGTATAATTAATGATAGGGAGGTGGCTTGTTATAAACATAGTTAGTTCAGTTTGAGTTGATGCTAATTTATTTTATTTGTTCACAAATAAGTATTAAGACTTGTTTGAATGATTCTCTAGTTTATTTGCTTTACATATTTTAATTTATAGTATAAACAGTGAAATATGTTTCACTCATCATCATTAAAATAGTCATTTAGTCATATCAGTTTAGTGTCTATAGTGCATTGTTTGTAAATATTCATGTATGTCAATTCAACTTCATTTTTCATTCATATGCTTCATTAAATCATTAAATATCACATCTCATATCCAAATATTTAACTTCAAAAATAAGTGTTAAAAATCAGCTTAATTACATTTTAAGTGAATTAATTGAGTATTGGACTGGTGAATTATTAAACAATTGCTATTAGTTATTATTCTGTTGTTTTTGAAGTACAGAATATTTAATTCTTAGTTCAATTTAATATTTAATCTTTTTTTATTATTTGGTATCTTACTTTAGGGTATAATTAATGATAGGGAGGTGGCTTGTTATAAACATAGTCAGTTCAGTTTGAGTTGATGCTAATTTATTTTATTTGTTCACAAATAAGTATTAAGACTTGTTTGAATGATTCTCTAGTTTATATGCTTTACATATTTTAATTTATAGTATAAACAGTAAAATATGTTTCACTCATCATCATTAAAATAGTCATTTAGTCATATCAGTTTAGTGTCTATAGTGCATTGTTTGTAAATATTCATGTATGTCAATTCAACTTCATTTTTCATTCATATGCTTCATTAAATCATTAAATATCACATCTCATATCCAAATATTTAACTTCATAAATAAGTGTTAAAAATCAGCTTAATTACATTTTAAGTGAATTAATTGAGTATTGGACTGGTGAATTATTAAACAATTGCTATTAGTTATTATTCTGTTGTTTTTGAAGTGCAGAATATTTAATTCTTAGTTCAATTTAATATTTAATATTTTTTTATTATTTAAAAGACAGAAAAAAATTTTCTTCCCCACTTTTCTTTTTATTCAAGACAAAGTTTCTTGTGTAAATTAAGTTTTATTGTAATGGGAGGAGCAATTAGTCTATGTCTGATAATCTTTGAACTTTCAAATATCTGGTACTATTGGAAAAAAAGTGTGAGGTAATATTTTAAAAATCTATAAAAAGGAAGATACTTATAATTCTAGAGGCTCCAACAGACTCCAACAATGACTACTCCAACTACAACTTCTACTCCAACTAAAACTACAAACTGCTAATTGCTAAAAGGGGACTGTTAAAAGATCTTCCATACTGTGTTTTTCTGAAGGTTTGTGATGATGGTGTTCTAGCTGTATTTTTATATTGGAGTATTTCCATCATCTAATATGTGTGTTGAATGTCTTTAGAAAAATTTAACTTTTAGTTAAATATTCCAAATGCATTCAACTATTAGTAATATCACAGCAAACAGGTTAGTATATGCACCAACTGTTAGTAATATCACAGCAAACAAATGTTAATAATATCACAGCAAACAGGTTAGTATATGCACTAACTGTTAGTAATATCACAGCAAACAGGTTAGTATATGCACAACATTTCGAGAGGTATTTTTCTTCCCTCTTCTTCAGGTGTTGCTAGCCTGATCAGTGACAGTACTAGCATGGGATTCGAACCTGGGTTCTTAGATTCTTGATTATTGAAATTTAAGGTAACGCTCTAACCAACTGAGCCATCCTGCCAAAGGCAACAGTATGTAGTAATTTCATATACTTATCTATGAGGTTCCTCCTGATTTCTCCACTTTTTCCTCAGAGAAAACTTGATTAGTGATTTCCATATATTATGTATAGTCACACTAGGTTGGCTTATGGGATTTTTTGCCATTGTCATGTGAGCAGCTTCTTTAAATTTTCTTCTTTGTACCTTTTCTTCTTTATCCAATATTTTTGTATTTTCCCAACTGAACGTATGCTCATTGGTCCATACATGGTCTGCTACCTTATTTTTGTATTTTCCCAATTGAACGCATGTTCATTGGTCCATACATGGTCTGCTACCTTAGACACATCTGTTTTCTTTCTTCTAATCATCAGTTTATATTCTTGCAAGCGCTTTTGAATGGGACAGCTGGTCTCACCAATATATGTTCTTCCACATTCACATGGTATTTCATAGATGCAGTTTTTTCTTTGCAGCATTTCAAGTTTAGGCTTTGTAGATGTTAGAATTCCTCATAGTGTGGTATGGCTCTAAAAAACTGTTCTGATGTTATACTGATTGCAGATTTTCCTTAATTTGTCTGCTATTTTTGGAATGTATGAATACACTACAGTACCAATAATTTGTCTTTTCTCTTGATGGTTCTTTTTGTTGTCTGTTTAATGTTTTCTTAATAACAGCTGATGGATAACCATTTTTCTTAAGAGTTTGTTCTATATAGATCTTTTCTTTTTCCAAATCACCAGTTTCTGAACAAACTTCTTTTGCTCTGTTCCATAATGATAGTATAACTCCATGTTTTGTGTTTCTGGTGTGATTGGATGTATAGGCTAGGTATTTTCCTGTATGTGTAGGTTTTCAGTAAACTGTAGTTTTGATTTTGCCATGAGGGAGTCTTGTCACAAAAACATCTAAGAATGCCAATTTTTGTTCTTGTTCTGGTTCTATTGTAAATTTAATTGAAGGGGATATGTTGTTGATGTGTGTCCAGAAAGTTTGTAGCAATGCTTCACCATGTGGCCATACAACAAATGTATCATCCACATAGCGAAGCCAAACATTAGGTGGATAAGGAGTAGTTTTTATGGCTGTGGTTTCAAGTTCTTCCATGTAAATATTGCTAATCAGGGGAGACAATGGTGAGCCCATAGCCATTCCTTGATTTTGTTGGAAGAACTCTGTGTTATATTGAAAGTAGGTTGTTTTTATACAGAAAGTTAATAGTTCCATTATGCTATCAATAGGAAGAGCTGTTCTGGTTTGTAAACTATTATCATCATTTAACCTTTTTCTTACAATAGACAATGCTTCTTCACATGGTACATTTGTGAATAAACTTTCCACATCAAAACTTATCAGTAAGTCAGTTTTTTCAATTTTTATGGTTTTGATTAATTCTACAAAGTGTCTAGAATCCCTGACAAAGGATGGGGTCTTGTATGCCAAAGGACTTAGAACTTTGAGAAGAAATCTTGCCAAATTCTGGCAAGGTGAATCTCTAGAACTAACAATAGGTCATAATGGAACATGATCCTTATGGATTTTAGGTAGATCATAAAGATGAGGAATTTTGCTGAAATATGATGTTATTTTACTCTTTTCTGAATCAGTGAAGTACTTGCGATGCTTTCTGAGTACTGCTTGTAACTTTGTTTCCATACTTGGTATCGGATCTTTTGCCACTTTTCTATATTGGCCAGCTGTGAGGAGTTCTTGTATTTTGTTGTCATAATCAGTTGTATCCATTACAACTGTTGCATTGCTTTTGTCAGCAGGGAGAATAATTATAGATTTATCTGCTTTGAGAGATTTAATTGCTTTCCTCTCCCCATAGGATGTGTTTGACTGCAATTTTTGTTGCTTGTCAAGTGTTCTTTTTATTCTCCAGCGCAATTCTTCTGCTTCTTCTAAAGGCAATTTTTTTGAGTGACTTCCTCAGTGGCTGCCATTATATCTAATAAGGGGATATTAGATGGTGTTACAGCAAAGTTTAATCCTCTTTCAAGAACAGAAATTTCAGTATCTGTTAGATGTTTAGAACTTAGATTTTTAACAGATGAAGCTGTTACATTGCTTGGTACATTATGATTTTTGATATGCCCATGTAGGTTAGCAAGTTTCTTCTTTTGACATTCTTTTATTTTTCCATGTAATATAGAATATGATTTTCTTACTGCTTGAAAAACTATCATGTAGTCATCATCAGTAAGTTTGTTTTTTAGAAGACATTCTACAGTATTAATTGAATGCATTGTTTGATACTTAGAAAACCTTTGAGTATTTATTCTTTCTCTTAACAGAGCTTCACTTGCTCTCTGAGCAATTTTCTCAGCTCTCTGAGAGTGAATTGGAGGTTTTAGTTGCAAACCTTTAGGAATTATCCCTTCCGATTTACATTTACATAGGAAAGTTAAATGATTTTCTACTTTGGCCAGCTTTAGACATAGTTTTTCATAATGTCTAAAGTTTGATATAGTATCGGGTCCATACCGAATACTTAGTGTTTTTCTGAAGGTTTGTGATGATGGTGTTCTAGCTGTATTTTTATATTGGACTATTTCCATCATCTAATATGTGTGTTGAATGTCTTTAGAAAAGTTTAATTTTTAGTTAAATATTCCAAATGCATTCAACTGTTAGTAATATCACAGCAAACGGGTTAGTATATGACAACTGTTAGTAATATCACAGAAACAAATGTTAATAATATACAGCAAACAAGTAGTATATGCACTAACTGTTAGTAATAGCACAGCAAACAGGTTAGTATATGCACAATGTTTCGAGAGGTATTATTCTCCCCTCTTCTTCAGGTGTTGCTGGCCTGACCAGTGACAGTACTAGCATGGGATTCGAACCTGGATCCTTAGATTCTTGAGTATTGAATTTTAAGGTAACGCTCTAACCAACTGAGCCATCCTGCCAAAGGCAACAATCTGTAGAAATTTCATATACTTATCTATGAGGTTCCTCCTGATTTCTCCACTTTTTCCTAAGAGCAAAGTTGATTAGTGGTTTCCATACATTATGTATAGTCACACTAGGTTGGCTTATGGGATTTTTTTGCCATTGTCATGTGAGCAGCTTCTTTAAATTTTCTTCTTTATACCTTTTCTTCTCTATCTAATATTTTTGTATTTTCTCAAACGGATATATGTTCATTATACATACATGGTCTGCTACCTTAGACACATCTGTTTTCTCTCTTCTAATCATCAGTTTGTGTTCTTGCAAGTGCTTTTCAATGGGATGACTGGTCTCACCAATATATGTTCTTCCACATTCACATGGTATTTCATAGATGCAGTTTTTTCTTTTCAGCATTTCAAGTTTAGGCTTTGTAGATGTTAGAATTCCTCATAGTGTGGTATGGCTCTGGAAAGCTGTTCTGATGTTATACTGATTGCAGATTTTCCTTAATTTGTCTGCTATTTTTGGAATGTATGGGTACACTACAGTACCAATAATTGTCTTTTCTCTTGATGGTTCTTTTTGTTGTCTATTTAACATTTTCTTAATAACAGCTGATGGATAACCATTTTTCATAAGAGTTTGTTCTATATAGATCTTTTCTTTTTCCAAATCGCTGGTTTCTGAACAAACTTCTTTTGCTCTGTTCCATAGTGATAGTATAACTCCATGTTTTGTGTTTCTGGTGTGATTGGATGTATAGGCTAGGTATTTTCCTGTATGTGTAGGTTTTCGGTAAACTGTAGTTTTGATTTTGCCATGAGGGAGTCTTGTCACAAGAACATCTAAGAATGCCAATTTTTGTTCTTGTTCTGGTTCTATTGTAAATTTAATTGAAGGGGATATGTTGTTGATGTGTGTCCAGAAAGTTTGTAGCAATGCTTCACCATGTGGCCATACAACAAATGTATCATCCACATAGCGAAGCCAAACTACTGTAGTGTATCCATACATTCCAAAAATAGCAGACAAATTAAGAAAAATCTGTAATCAGTATAACATCAGAACAGCTTTTCAGAGCCATACCACACTATGAGGAATTCTAACATCTACAAAGCCTAAACTTGAAATGCTGCAAAGAAAAAACTGCATCTATGAAATACCATGTGAATGTGGAAGAACATATATTGGTGAGACCAGCTGTCCCATTGAAAAGTGCTTGCAAGAACACAAACTGATGATTAGAAGAGAGAAAACAGATGTGTCTAAGGTAGCAGACCATGTATGTACCAATGAACATATGTTCAATTGGGAAAATACAAAAATATTGGATAGAGAAGAAAAGGTACAAAGAAGAAAATTTAAAGAAGCTGCTCACATGACAATGGCAAAAAATCCCATAAGCCAACCTAGTGTGACTATACATAATGTATGGAAATCACTAATCAACTTTGCTCTTAGGAAAAAGTGAAGAAATCAGGAGGAACCTCATAGATAAGTATATGAAATTACTACATACTGTTGCCTTTGGCAGGTTGGCTCAGTTGGTTAGAGCGTTACCTTAAATTTCAATAATCAAGAATCTAAGGACCCAGGTTCGAATCCCATGCTAGTACTGTCACTGGTCAGGCCAGCAACACTTGAAGAAGAGGGGAGAAAAATACCTCTAGAAACATTGTGCATATACTAACCTGTTTGCTGTGATATTACTAACAGTTGAATGCATTTGGAATATTTAACTAAAAATTAAACTTTTCTAAAGACATTCAACACACATATTAGATGATGGAAATAGTCCAATATAAAAATACAATCTTCCAATATTGTTTCATCTTTAAATTCATTTATTAACAAAGTTTGATAGTATAATTTTTTTTCTTCCAAAATTCAAGCTGAAAGTATAAAATATATTATTGGTTCACAAACATGAGTACTTAAACCACACTAAGAGAGATGTTGATCCTAATCTTGGGCTGACTATTTAGATTCTCCAACCTTTGTCTGAAATGCATGTAAGTGTCTATACTATATTATTTAAGTTTAAATTGCCACTATTAAAGAAAGAATGAGAATGTATAATAGTATTGTAAATTTGCTTTATTTAAACTTTAAACCTAATTGGAAAGAAGAAAGAATAATGTTTGTTTATTTATCAAAATTCTTTTTTCTTAAGTTTTAATTATAGTATTAATGGAACAACTGCTGCATGGGTATACCTTTACTATGTCAGGAGAATATGTGAACTATTATTAAACATTTTGAGAACTCTTTCTGATAAATTTGATGCTAGTTATAAAAGAAGATTTAAAAAGGATGTGTATGAATCATTTAATTTTATTGTCATTATTATTAGAACATTTGCATAATTATTTCTATTTTACCTATTTAAAAATATAAGACTAAATGTGCAATTGAATGTACTGTTAATATTTACCTGTTTTTCCAAACTAATAGGAGAAATGAATTTATAAAATGGATAAAATTATATAACTTCACTTTATAAATTGCATTTCTCACTCACTGTGAAACTACTCTGTCTATAATATTGCCAACAAACTAATCTAAATAAATATTATTAGTTAAATAATTACATATGTTCCGAATGGCTCTAAAAATGTAAAATAAAATTTTTGAATACACCTAGGTTTCTTTTTACGTGGACTTATTTAACACAATTTTGAAGTTATGTGATTCATGTTTTACCAGAAGTCGAACTCCAATAATGAGCTATTACTTTAAATAATAAATTTTGCGCACTTACGTTATATTGAAAGTAATAGCACATTATTGGAATTTGACTTTCATCTTAGTAATTTCAATATTTTCAGTGCTTTATAATAGTAAGATTTTATGTAATAATAAAATTAAAATCATGATTTCCACATTTTATGTATACACACATTAAAATTTACAAGATTATAATGTAAATTTGTTTAAACATTGTGCATGTTAATTTTGCATTTTAAATCACATTCTGTTTTTGCTTTTTAAAAAAGAACATAATCAATTATTAATCATTTAGTGTCAGCCAGTTTATTTTTAAAAGGTGAGTAATAGTAGTGGGCACAATTAAATTTGACAATTAAAAATTAAAATCTGATTTTTTAATTGTAATTAACAATTTAAAAATTACTTACGGCAACTTGAAATTAATGTGATGTAAAACAAAATTTGATTTTTAAATGGAATTAAAAATTAAAGACAAAAATAAGAATTTAATTTTTAGTTGTTAGTTTTAATTAAAATTTTCCCAGCAGTGGTGAATAAATGTCTTTTTATTATCACAAGTCTAAGTTCATAAACAATTAATAAAATCATTGTCTCAAAGATTAATTACTAATTATGTTGTCAACAGAAAACCATTAACACAACATGAGAGTGAATTTGGCGCTAGTTGTATTTCCTCTTGTGAGAATTTGATTTTTTTTACCAGTTTGCAAATGAACATGTTTTTTGGCAAATAGCAATAATAATTAAAATGTGTATAAAAAATGTAAATTACTGTACTGTAAATTATGCATAAAAATATATTATTTTGAATAAAATTAAATATTATAGTTAAAAAAAGTTTGTCTTGTATCATTTTTTTTCAAATTTGAAATTTTTTATTAGTCATATTTTATTTCTTTATTTTTTTTGTGTGAATTTTCAAGTAATTTTATGTTGGTGCTTTGCTTTTATGCGAATTTTGAAAAATCACAGACCACATCCCCCCTTTTTCAATGTATGTTATGTCTATTTTTGCACAATTCCATTTGCGCGTGTTTTCTGAGAAACCTATCTATCGTGTAAAATGAGACCCAGGTGTATATTCTAGGAATGAAATATGAACTACTACTTTATTTGTGTCATAAAAATGTATATTGCTTAATTAATAAAATTCCTCATATATAATGTCAACAGCAATTCATTAGCTGATAGCTAAGAACATTGAATCTGCTATTATGAATTAAAAATAATATTGTTTTGTTTTCCTGCAGGAACGTGTTTTATGTATTCCTCAATATTTATATTTGTGTGCAAATAATTATTATTATTTATGAGATGACCAAGGGATGTCATTCATAAACTATCAATAAACTTTTAGTTTTCATAACCAAGAAAGAAGAAAGAAAAAGAAAACTTTATTTATTATTATTCAATAGTATTTATATAGATAGCGATAGTTTAAAGTCTGTTTTATTATTTTATTAACATGCATTATTATTCTTCCAGAACGTCTCATTAAAGGCATAATAAGAAGAAAATATTATGCTAGTTAATTTTTTTTTATTAGTTTAATAAAAGTTTTGTCATGTGTTAGATTATAACATATATACATGGTAAGAGAGGAGACGTCCATGTAATATTAATAGGGGTAATAGCTCTTCTTTCAAAGAAACCCATTATATAGGTTCTTATATTATATCTATGCATTTTTCAACAGATTTAAAATAATTATTTTCAATAATTATTTAACCTGGAATATAAAGTTTTATTATTTGTCTAAGCCAAATTTTTGTTTTAGATTTGTGCTAATATAAATGCACTATAAAAAATTATTTTATCTTGCTTTGCCAATACAAATTATTGCCTTGTTTTTTAACCATTATTAGTATGTTACCAAGTCCTAAATAGCATGTTATCAGATATGAAAATTTATTCCTTATTCCTTTTACAATTAGTAATTGATATTTTGACAGTAGTTCTTTGCTTACTGGGACTTGAATGGTCTGTGTATTATTATACTTGTATATGCATGTCCATCATTAAATTTAGCTATAATAATATGTCAATTGCAAGTACAAATGATATAAAATCTATTGGTTTTGGAGGAAGAGGATGATCAATTGTTTTGGAAGGATTAGACATTTATTTAAGTGAGACTTATTGTTCTTTATTATGCTTGAATGGAAAAGTATTTTTGTGGCTATATGTAGTAAAGTTAGCAAGTTTTATAGTATTTATAGGATTGAGTAATCTCTCCCCTTTCATTATTTGAATATTTAACATGAGTAGATTGCCTAGTGTAATGTATGGGATCAAGTAATCCCTTCTTTTCTGTGTATTGAAGTATTTTGATAGGAGTAGATTGAATCCTCCAGTTGTGATATTTGATATTATGAATTGGAGTATATGAAGTTAAGTATATTATCTCCCTGATTATTTGGTGATGAGATTTATTCCTACCAGTTTAGTTAGTCTCAGTAGTAGACTTGGGAGTTGTTGTGTTGTTATTTATCTGATTTTAAATTGTAAAAATTTTTTATCCCCATGTGTTTATTGAATGTTTTTCAGCTTATACTATAGATAAGTGCCAGATAATTTATTGATAAAAAGAAGAATAAAGGTAGAATTTATTTTCTTACAAAACAGCTGTAGTAAAGTTAGTGATTAAAGCTTGAGTGTCCATTGCCTTTGTCCGTATTATGATTATATTATAACTTCATAAGCAAACCGATTACATTGATTAGTATTATTTATTTATTCTTTGACATACAGCATAATACAGACTCAAGCATAAAGTATTAATTTGAAAGATATAGAAAATCCATCAGTAATGTATAACTTTAATTATCATTTTAAAACATTTTTGTAGTGATCATTTAGGTTTCATATCATCATTTTTATCATTCAATCATCATTTGAGTGAGTAAGCAAGCAAAGATAAAACATAGTTAATGAATAGAATTATTTATTTCTATTTTGGCAAAATAAAACATAGTTATTTAATAGAATACTTTACTTCAAGGTTGCAAAGACAAAATATATTTAATTAATGGAATTATTTATTTCATTTTGCAAGATATAGTTTGATAAAAATATATTTAATTAATGGAATTATTTATTTTATTTTGCAAGATATAGTTTGATAAAAATATATTTAATTAACGAAGCTATTTATTTCATTTTGCAAAACATAGTTTGATATTATTCTTAGGTTTCAAACCCCTTTACTTTAGTTATCGTTAATGTGCATTTGAAATAAAATGCAATATTTTAATTTTATTTTATAGTGTAATTAAAATATTTAACCCATGTTGTTTGTCATAGATTTATTAGGGAGTGTTATAAAACAAAATGTTGAATATAAAATAAATTTTGTAGTTGATTACTTCAGTTCTATAGGTTTATCAGAAGTAACTGATAACAAAAAAAAAAAAAAACATTTTTTTTTTTACGGAAAATATATGGATTTTATTGCGGTTCATTATTTAATATTAAAAATATAAGGTGTTTCACAAATCTATCAGGATGTTTTGATAGATGAAATGTGTTAGATTTGAAATTTAAGAGATCATATTGTGTTATTTATCCTTATGTAAACTTTAACCAGTGATGCTAAATACATCCAAAATTTGTACTTATACCAATGAAAAGAGATTAAATGTTTGCTTAACTATTTTTTTTATTTTGTTAATTAATATTTTATTATTCAAAATTGTATTTAGAATTATTCTTTAACATGCATTCGTGTTTCATATTTCCACACATACTCACACATTTATTTTATTTAATGTAATATAATTATATTTTCATTTAATTTTCATTGAAGCCTGTCCATTAAAGTAGGAGGATTTGCTATCTTAATATATATCTGAGCACTTGTAGCATATATGTGTAGAGATGGTAATCTGGACCAACTGATGATTTCTGGTTTAGCATGAAATACGTATATTGGTGATTATTTATCTTTTCGACATATGTGTGTTCAGGTGTATCAGTGTTATGAGATAGTGTGAAGAGTGGTAGGTCATGTGAAAGTCTGTGCTCATACCCTGTCTATTTAATTATGATAAACCTCCAGATATGATGATATTGATTTCCTTGATCCAAATACTGTATGAGATGCCAATTATTTACTGAGTTTCTAAAAGGGTTTTATTATTTAGTAATTGTTTAGATGATGAATTAAAATCAAAATGTGCCTGATTTCTTTCATTATCTAACTGCCATTATTTAATTAGGGTATTGCTTAGTTTATATTATTATTTTCATAATATTAAATAATAGTTATTGAGAGATAGAGATTTTAGATTAAGCCATGCCATAAGTTAATTCCCTGAGATCTTCAATTTTTTTTTAATTCAGATTAAATGTTAAATTCAGTTAATTAGATTAGATTAGTGTATAATTAAAAAATTAGTAATGATAGGTTTAGTTTAAGTTAAGATTCAACTTGTTATACATCATAGTTTCTAAATATTATATTTTATTTATTAGTTTAAATTTCTAATATGGTAGAGGTTGTTCAATGCATGTGGATGATGGGAGGATGTGAAGTATAGATTATAATTAGTTAATGTAGATGGGTAGAATTTTACCAATATAAATCTTATTTATTTTAGAATTTAATAGATGTTTTATTCCTATTAATTGTAATATTTCCTCCCACATCTAATGTACATTATACATCTCATAGACCTCTGTATCCCTCAACTGAGCTAGGCTAAGGTGAAGCTTTAATTAAAAGCCTCATAAGTAAATTTAGGGTAAAGTTAGATTAATATTTTATTCTATGATCCATAGAATTGGCACCCTGGGTATTTGTTAGTGATGGTGATTGGTGGTGAGGGGTTATAATATATATATATATATATATATATATTATAACCCTGTCTGATATATATATATATATATATATATATATATATATCAGACAGGTTTTTTTTTTCCAATATCAGTTAGTAAGGGCTTAATGTAAGTTATAAAAAGTAAGGCACTTTGTGGTGAGCCTTGGAGAATTGGAATTATAAGGAGGAAAATTAGGTAAAGTTTGGCCATTAAGAGTGATATGTATTTCTCTGTTTATAAGGAGGTTAGTAAGAATGTAAAGTAAAAAAATGGATATATTATGTTTTAAGGGTATGTATTAGGGTTTCTACTGGGACAGAGTCAAATGCTGCAGCATTGTCTAGTTAAACTGCTATAGGTCTGGTTTTACAAGAATGTCTGATGATTTTTGAAAAGAGAAATTGCAGCAGAGGTAGATGATTCTTTTTTGGTGAATTGAAAGGCAGATATGGAGAGTAAGATTAGAGGTTGTATTTTGTCTTTGATAATTGATTAAATGGTTTTGATGAAAATAGGGATCATTGATATTGGCTGAAAATTACTAAGAGATGAGGATAGTATGTTTTTGTGAAGGTACTAAAGAGACTGAGCAGAACTGTTTGATATGATATATTTGTTCTGATAGATAATTTAGGAAGTTATATATTATAGGTATTGTGAAATATCTAAGATGAGTAAGAATGAATTTTGGTATTTCATGTGAACCAGTGTTCATATTGTTAAGAAAACTTTGTTTCTGAATAATGTTATGTTTAGTTATACCATGGTTATGCTTATTAGGTCCATATGGGTTTGTGGAAATGTCATGTTATGCAGAGGTTTGAAATTTACTTTTAAAATGGTAGAAGATCAGAAGGAATATGTTTTGTCCTGAAAAGGATTATTCATTTTGGATAATAGAGGATGGAGTGGTTATTTTATTTTTGCAAACAATAACCCAGTGAATATATACCATAAACCAGTTGTATGGTTATGCAAGATATACTTTTGCTCTTTTTGTAGAGAGCTGTTCAACAATTGTGTATTTTTATATTGTTGTTTAATTAGCATTATAGAGAGAATAAAGACAGGGTCACTTAATTATTTTTTTTAATTTTAGATAAAGAGCATCCAATTCTTTGACTAAAGCAGAGGGTGATTTATTTTTCCTGGTGTAGTACTTTATTATGAAATGAATAACGTTGATAAATGTTTGCCATGCTTCAGAGGGGCGAAGGAAAAAGGATATTAATTTTTTTAAAGAAGGATATAGTTTTCCAAAATTACTGCTTCACATGTAATGGATTTTAAAAAAATATGGACAGTGTTATTATAAGGCATGTTAAGTTTTATGTTGAGGTTGATATTTAAATTAATATTTAAAGCACAGTGATCAGAAAAATAAATAGGATGAAAAGAAGGTTTAATGATAAAGTGTAAGTCTGGAGAGTAAAAAAATAAGTCTATAAGAGTGGCATGTTTTTTGGTGTAGAAAGGAAAAAGCATTACTTGGAAAAAATCCTTCAGCACTCATCAATTCATAGTTAATGAGGTGGAGGTATTTGGAGATGAAAGCAGAGTATGGCATGTTAAAGTCACCTTCAAGAATGATAGGGAAATAATTGGATGCTAGAGTAAAATTTATTTGATTAATTAATTTGTGTATTAAAATGGGCTTATTGTAAAGCTAAACATTAATGATGATAATGGTAAAGCTGTGTGATGTATTATTATTATAATCATGTTTTCATCTAAATATAAAATTTTGAATGATTCAAAGAGGGCTCTATGGTAAATGAGACTACCAGCTCTTGCTCTTGTTGTGTTCAATGTGGAGAATTCTACATCCAAAAATTTGGGGCTTAATTTTATTAGTAATTTTAGTTTTTTGTGAATAATATAATGTGAGGTATGAATTGTTTTATTCAATTGCTTACTGCATAGATTCTTTCTTGAGAGTTAGGTCTCTCTTGTGTTAATTTCAGTTATGTTGAGATTCATAGTGAAAGTTTTGTGTTTAAAACAGCAAAACTCACTTTACATATTGCCACTTAGTGCAAGCCAGATTAATCAATGGATACCAAAAGGCTTGTCTATAAAATCTCCATCTAGTGCTTACTCATCCAATATCCCCAGACTACTTTCTGGCTTGATTACTCTGGCATGCACTGAGTGGCAATATGTATAGAGAGTTATGCCTGTTTTAGTAACAGTTAAGAGCAAGCATAAAAAAATAGTGACCATGTGAAGTTTTGTGTTTGTGTACAGATAGAATTATAGATGTGTATGATGAGGTTATTTATATAAAAGCATAGGTTAGGTGTGTGACCTATTGGAATTACCTTTATAAAGTCTTGTGTTAAGGTTTCAGATATTTATTTTTTTAAAAAGAAATGGAAAAAAAATACAGTTCTATTCTTTATGATGCTGGGTTAACTATGAAGAGAGTCTTGTTGTGTAGTTGTGTTGAATGTGGTATCATTAGTTCATACATTTTTATTGTCTTTGTCCATTCCTGAAATTTTTTTTTTGTTATAGTGAGCTTTTTTTCATCTATGTTATTGGTAGATTGGTTATCTTCAATTTGCATGTGCTGGTCAGCTGTTTTTGTTTTGCTGCCATTGATTTTCTTTTTATTCTTTTTTTAATCTTTTTTATTAGCTATCAGGGAAGGTGTTTCATCATCTGATGTGTTTTCATGATGCTCTGATGATGATATAGAGAGCATGGTCTCATCTTCAGATTCTGTATTTGTATCTAATGTTTTTTATTATTAATTTTATCTTGGTTGATATTGGCAGGATGGATGTTTTTAACTGTTGTTTGTTTTGACAAGGAATGATTAATTGCATTTGGTGATGATGATATTCCTTGTTCTTTTTCTGATTGTATTATAATAGTTATGTTGTTTTGCTGTTCCTGTATGTTTTTTGTACATTGATGATATTTGGTTAATTTTAGTGCACAGTTTGTATAAAATTTGTTAGGCAATCATTGATTGTATGGTTTTTTTCTTTACAAAAAAACACGGTGGGGGAATACCTTCAAAAGTTATAATTAGCAGTGATGTTTCTGTGCAATGTAGAGTTGGAATATCTATGGCATTAACATTTTTGTTTAATTTTATGGTAGGTTTGGCTGCTTTTTTTAAAATAGATATTTAAAATTATATATTTTTAAATAATAATTGGAAATCAATTTCTGAGAAGTCTATGTAACAATTTTTAATTTTCCCATTTAATGATAGAGTGTGATGTAAATCAATATAACAAAGCATTTTTGCATTTAAAAATTTAATATTTTTTTTTTAAGTTTCTTTTTGTGTTTTATTGTGAAACTCAATACAGAGATATCTATTATTTGGATGATTCAGAATTTTATAAATGTAGTTCCATAGCTTCTTTTCTGGTAATAAATCATAGATTTCATTTGTTGGAAATCTTGCAAATTCACAATTAATATTTGTGGAGGGTATTACAACGGAATTGCCATTATAGAACTTTTTGAAAGATTTTAACAAACTTTAATGGGATAATAAAGTTGAATTTATCTCCATAATAAGGATATAATTTAATTGTCATTTGATGAGAAATTTGATAAGTTTTCATTAATTTGAATTTGATTGTCATCATTTTCATTATCTAGGTTATAAATGTCAGTTTTATATTCTGATGTTAAACGAACGTTATTCTTTAAGCTTACCGAGTAATCTTTAACAGCTCTGATGTAAGTATTATTGCTTATTATATTTTTAATATTAGAAGTTTGATTTGATTGATTTTCTTTATTTTCTTTCTGAGTAACTGATTTGTTTTGATTTAAGGTGTTGTTTTTAGAGATTTGTAAATTAGGGAAAATTTTAATATTATTAAAGGATTGCAGGCTTAATTCTTGTTCAGCATGTTTATCTCCCATTTGAATTATATTTTGATTTAATGCTATTTTTTATTAATAAACTTTTGTTTATTTTTTATCTTTATCATTTTGATCAATTCCGTATTGAGAATTGGAAATAGTGGCTATTGGATTATAATCAGCAAAGTTAAATTCATGAGAGATGTTTATTCCTTCTATAATGGCAGAATTCAATGGGTTATTTAACATCATTGAAACATTTTTTTAGGTACGTGATAAAAATTTAACCTACCTTTTTACGTAAAGCTGTCCAGAAGTAGTTAATATATCTAATATATATAAAATATAAAATAAAATCTTGAGTGAGATTACAAAAAAAACATCAATTTTAGAGAGAGCATCTAAGGGTGCAACTGAACTGTTCAAATGCCACCTACTACTACCACTCCCACTATCACTACTACTACTACTACTACTACTACTACTACTACTACTACTACTACTACTACTACTACTACTACTACTACTACTACTACTACTACTATACTACTAATACTACTACTACTACTATTACTTTTAAATATATTTTATTGGCAATTTATATATAGTTACATTTATATTTTAACAGGCAAATTTGAAATAAACAAGAAAAGAATTGTACATATTGTAAGAATTGCAAGATAAGTAACATAAAAAAAATTAAATTAGACATAAGTTGTTGATTATATAAATGTAGATGGTTACATTATAATAATAATAATAATAATAATAATAATAATAATAATAATAATAATAATAATAATAATAATAATAATAATAATAATAATAATAATAATAATAATAATAATAATAATAATAATAATAATAATAATAATAATAATAATAATAATAATAATAATAATAATAATAATAATAATAATAATAATAATAATAATAATAATAATAATAATAATAATAATAATAATAATAATAATAATAATAATAATAATAATAGAAACCAATCAATAAATTACTGAAGAGAAAAAATTATTTATCTCAGTACTTTTTAAAAAAGATAAAAACTGATAGATAGCATTATATAAGAGAAAGGAAAAAGAAATTATTTATTTTATTTTATACTTTTCTCTTTCTTTTATAACTAATCCTTAACAAATTATATTTAAATTTTTATTTTTTAAAAAATGTCTGGAATTTTCATATTATCATTTTAAAAATGTAAAACTTTTAAATAAATCAATATTTACTATTTAAAAAAAAACATGAGAATTCTTACTCTACTAGTCCTAATAAATTGTAATATTTGACATGGCCAGAATTGATCTCTACCTATAAAATTACAATATACACATATAATAAAAGTTTATTAAAATCTCATATAAATATTGAAAAATTTAAAGAAATCTTGCAAGGATTTTTATCAATTAGAGTTGAGTCATAAAGTAATCAAGCAGCAACCAATTAAATATAAGCAATATTCTCAAAGAGTCTTCAAAATAAATCTGTAAATAATGCATACATTTACTTTTATCAATGATATTTTTTTATTAGATTAAAGGTGATCATTTTTACCTAAACTTTAGTTTGATAAAGTAAAATCATGTCCAGCAGTGTATTTTATTTGTCTGATCCTCAACAAACAAACACTCTCAACTTATTTTCTTATTTAAATATAGAAAATTAGCTTGGAGTAGTTTCCATTTTTGGCTTTGATGGTATGACAAATAAAATAGTATTACTAGATAATATGATTTCAATTTACTGATTCTGTTTTTAATTGCTTGCTTGCTTAGTTTCATAATAACTAACCTCTAAATAAAAAAATATGTGAAAAATTTCATTGAATTTTTATTATTTACTTTTATAAGTTCAGTTAAAAATTTCTAACATATATATATATAATACAAATAACATTTCCATTAATTAAAAACTTTTGTAATATCAACAAAAATTATAAACATAATGGTAATTAATTATTTTATACAATCATTCAATCAGCAGAAGTACTTTTGGTTAATTCTTTAATCCTCTTCAACTGCCATTAAATTAAAAAAAACACATAACAAAAGCAAACGTCATCACTTCAAAATTCAGGATTTATGAGATTTGAGTTGATGATATTTGCTTCCATTTTTTTATTTTAAATTTAACATCAGTTGAGGAAGGTTAAGGAATCAACCAAAAATATTTCTGTGGATTGAAAGACTGTATATAATAATTGATTACTGTTATATTTATTATTTTTATTGTTTATATATATATGTAAAATAAATAAAATGTATGTTAATTAAAAAGAAAATTGTAATTATAAATGAAATAATATATTTAACGGTTTACAAATTATTACAAACAATCCTTAAATCAGCAGACGTACTTTCGGTTAATTTCTTAAATCTGCCTCAACTGCCATTAAATTGAAAATCAAAAGTGGAAGTAAATGTCATCAAGTCAAATTCCATGAATCTCATATTTTAATGTTAGCAGCTTGTCGATTTATTAAATGCATTTTATTCCTGTTTATAAAAATTGGCTCTTTAATTTTTCTTTTACAATGGTTTCTCTCTTCATGAAGAATTTTCACATTTTCAAAATCAAATTTAAATTTATATTTACATGTTTTTTCATGATCAAAAAAAACTGAAGGAGATATTAAATCACCATTATTTTTATTTTTTACATGCTTATATAACAATTCATGCTCTTTCAATCTTTTCTCAATACTGCACCTAGATTCACCTATATATGATAGCATACAATCACAAAAAAATTGATATATGATATTACTTTTCTGCTTGACAGGTATGACATCCTTAGAATTATTGACTAATTTATTAATATTGTTTGGAACATAGAATGAAACATTAAACACATTCTTGTATAAATCCTTAAAAAATTTCAGTTGTGGATTTGAAATAAATGGAATAGATATCCATTGTTTACTATTAATCTTCATTTCCTTTAAATTAATATAACCTTTATTAAATTGACATAAAGTATTATTTATTTGTTTTATTTTATAACCTACATTAAGCAATTCTTTGGCAAAAATTTCAATATTTTTCAGTTTATCACTTTGGTAATGACATAATTTTTCATTCCGAAACAAAAAAGATCTAAAACTTGCCATCTTATGCAACATTGGTACTTTTGTTTTACAATTTATATATCCTCTTTTTTGCAGTGGCTTAATTATTAGTTTATAATTTAATATGCTGTTATCTCTTGTAATCATTAAATCTAAATATTTAATATTATTATCCTGTTCCTTTTCAATAGTCCATTTCAAGCCATTCAACTTATTTAATTCCTCTACAAGTAAATTTATACTATTAGTATTTCCACAAACAAAACCATCATCCACATATCTTTTGTAAATTTTAATATCTCCAATAGTACACATATTTAAAATACTGCTCTCATATGTAGATAAAACAAAATTGCAAACTTGTGCAACTACAGGCAAACCCATAGGCCAACCTTTAGGCATCTTATAATATTGGCCTTCAAAAGACCGAACAATGTTATCATTAAAAAAATTTAAAGAATCGACAATAAATTTTATCATATATTTACAAATACTTTTACTTTTTAATGCATGTTCAATTATTTGTATGGGATTCATTCTATCAATAGATCCATACATTTCTGTAACATCCAATGAAGCAATAACATCATTTTCATCAATCATCAATTTTTTAACACTATTTACAAAGTCAAACGATGAAGCAATAGTATCTTCCCTAAATCCTAAAAAGTCTTGTAAAAGTTTGCCAATATATTTAGAAGTCCGATACATGGATGAACCACCAAAATCTATCATAACTCACAAAGGATTACCTTCTTTATGTAATTTTATATTTGCAAAAATACGAGGACATATAGCACAAGAAGGATATATCATATAGTATACATTATTACTTAAAACTTTATTTTTAGCACTTTTTAAAATACTGTTAATAAATCTTACTCTTTGACCATCCATATTATAATCTTCAATCAAAAAGAAACCAAGTTTGTCCATTTGCATTTTAACTTTAGCAATATATTGATGTTTCGCCAAAAACACATACGCAAATCTTTATCCTCTTTCAAACAAATCATATTATCGTTCTTCAATCTCCGTTTAAATTCCAAAATAGCCAATTGCCATGATTTATCATAAGGCATTATATTAAATTTATTACAATTAATTTTCTTAATAATATCATCAGAAAAATTATCATTACCAGGAATCATTTCAAATGAATTTTGAACAGCTGCAATAAGTTTTAAATTATAATCATTCCAAATACTACCGACGTATTTAGCTCTGTGGCTTAAAATATATTTCTGAATTAAATGTATTCTATTATTTGATAAATTAATAAAGTTTAACTTATTATAAGCATGTGGATATCACTTATTAAATAAAAAACCAACTTTTTTCTTAAATTTATTATATAATTTACGTTCAATTAATTTAAATCCATTTTGACAAACAATTTTATATTCATTCCGAGCGCACCCTTCATTTAAAATTATTAAATGTTCAATTGCTTTAAATATTTTCGAGTATCAAAAACTTCCTTTTTACACCTTTTAATAATATTATTTAAAATAATTAATTTTAATTTATCCAAACATTTTGGTATTAAATTTATACAGCTGTTCAACTTTATGCTATGAACAATTCGGGAATACCTGAAAAACTTTACAATTCTTGAAAAAATAAAGTTTGCATTTCAGCTTAATAACTTTTTACATTGTCTCTGCCACTGCAAAAAAATGGATATATAAATTGTAAATCAAAAGTACCAATGATGCATAAGATGGCAAGTTTTATATCTTTTTTGTTTCGGAATGAAAAATTATGTCATTATCAAAGTGATAAACTGAAAAATATTGAAATATTTGCCAAAGAATTGCTTGATGTTGGTTATAAAATGGAACAAATAAACAATATTTTATGTCAATTTAAAAAAAGTTATAATAATTTAAAGGAAATGAAGATTAATAGTAAACAATGGATATCTATTTCATTTATTTCAAATCCACAAGTGAAAATTTTTTTTAAGGATTTATATAAGAATGTGTTTAATGTTTCATTCTATGTTCCAAACAATATTAATAAATTAGTCAATAATTCTAAGGATGTCATACCTGTCAAGCAGAAACGTAATGTCATATATCAAATTTTTTGTGATTATATGCTATCATATATAGGTGAATCAGAGGTGCAGTATTGAGAAAAGATTGAAGGAGCATGAATTGCTATATAAGCATGTAAAAAATAAAAATAATGGTGATTTAATATCTCCTTCAGTTTTCTTTGATCACAAAAAAAAAAAAATGTAAATATAAATTTAAATTTGATTTTGAAAATGTGAAAATTCTTCATAAAGAGAGAAACCATTGTAAAAAAAATTAAAGAGGCAATTTTTATAAACAGTAATAAAATGCATTTAATTAATTGACAAGCTACTAACATTAAAATACGAGATTCATGGAATTTGAATTGATGACGTTTGCTTCCGCTTTTGATTTTGAATTTAATGGCAGTTGAGGCAGGTTTAAGAAATTAATCAAAAATACTTCTGCGGATTTAAGGATTGTTTGTAATAATTTGTAAACCGTTAAATATATTATTTCATTTATAATTATAATTTTGTTTTTAATTAACGGACATTTTATTTATTTTACTTATATTAATTACTATGGATTTAAGTAAAATTTTAGAAAACAGTGGATCATAAAGGAATGGCGGAGACAATGTAAAAAGATTATTAAGCTGAAATGCAAACTTCATTTTTTCAAGAATTGTAAAGTTTTTCAGGTATTCTCGAATTGTTGTAGCATAAAGCTGAACAGCTGTATAAATTTAATACCAAAATGTTTGGATAAATTAAAATTAATTATTTTAAATAATATTATTAAAAGGTGTAAAAAGGAAGTTTTTGATACTCGAAAATATTTAAAGCAATTGAACATTTAATAATTTTAAATAAAAGGTGCGCTTGGAATGAATATATAATTGCTTGTCAAAATGGATTTAAATTAATTGAACATAAATTTGAGAAAAAAGTTGATTTTTTATTTAATAAGCGATATCCACATGCTTATAATAAGTTAAACTTTATTAATTTATCAAATAATAGGATACATTTAATTCAGAAATATATTTTAAGCCACGGAGCTAAATACGTCAGTAGTATTTGGAATGATTATAATTTGGAACTTATTGCAGCTGTTCAAAATTCATTTGAAATGATTCCTTGTAATGATAATTTTGCTGATGATATTATTAAGAAAATTAATTGTAATAAATTTAATACAATGCCTTATGATAAATCATGGCAATTGGCTATTTTGGAATTTAAATGGAGATTGAAGAATGAGAATATGATTTGTTTAAAAGAGGATAAAGGTTTGTGTATGTGTTTTTGATGAAATGTCAATATATTGCTAAAGTTAAAATGCAAATGGACAAACTTGTTTTTTTTTGATTGAAGATTATAATATGGATGGTCAAAGAATAAAATTTATTAACAATATTTTAAAAAGTGCTAAAAATAAAGTTTTAAGGAATAATGTATACTATATGATATATTATTCTTGTGCTATATGTCCTTGTATTTTTGAAAACATAAAATTACATAAAGAAGGTAATCCTTTGCGAGTTATGATAGATTTTGGTGGTTCATTCATGTATCAGATTTCTAAATATATTGGTAAACATTTTCAAGACTTTTTAGGATTTGGGGGAAATACTATTGCTTCATCGTTTGACTTTGTAAATAGTATTAAAAATTTGATGATTGATGAAAATGATCTTATTGCTTCATTGGATGTTACAGAAATGTATGGATCTATTGATAGAATGAATTCCATTAAAATAATTGAACATGCATTAAAAAGTAAAAGTATTTGTGAATATATGATAAAATTTATTGTTGATTCTTTAAAAATTTTTAATAATAACATTGTTGCATCTTTTGAAGGCCAATATTATAAGATGTCTAAAGGTTTGCCTATGGGTTTGCCTGTAGTTGCACAAGTTTGCAATTTCATTTTATCTACATATGAGAGCAGTATTTTAAATATGTGTACTTTTGGAGATATTAAAATTTACAAAAGATATGTGGATGGTGTTTTTGTTTGTGGAAATACTAATAGTATAAATTTACTTGTAGAGGAATTAAATAAGTTGAATGGCTTGAAATGGACTATTGAAAAGGAACAGGACAATAATATTAAATATTTAGATTTAATGCTTACAAGAGATAACAGTATATTAAATTATAAACTAATAATTAAGCCACTGCAAAAAAGAGGATATATAAATTGTAAATCAAAAGTACCAATGATGCACAAGATTGGAAGTTTTAGATCTTTTTTGTTTCAGAATAAAAAATTGTGTCATTACCAAAGTGATAAACTGAAAAATATTAAAATATTTGCCAAAGAATTGCTTTATGCAGGTTATAAAATGGAACAAATAAGCAATACTTTATGTCAATTTAAAAAAAGGTTATAATACTTTAAAGGAAATGAAGATTAATAGTAAACAATGGATATCTATTCCATTTATTTCAAATCCACGAGTGAAATTTTTTAAGGATTTATATAAGAATGTGTTTAATGTTTCATTCTACATTCCAAACAATATTAATAAATTAGTCAATAATTCTAAAGATGTCATACCTGTCAAGCAGAAAATTAATATCATATATCAATTTTTTGTGATTGTATGCTATCATATAAAGGTGAATCTAGGTGCAGTATTGAGAAAAGATTGAAGGAGCATGAACTGTTATATAAGCATGTAAAAAATAAAAATAACGGTGATTTAATATCTCCTTCAGTTTTCTTTGATCATGAAAAAACATGTAAATATAAATTTAAATTTGATTTTGAAAATGTGAAAAATCTTCATGAAGAGAGAAACCATTGTAAAAGAAAAATTAAAGAGACAATTTTTATAAACATGAATAAAATGCATTTAATAAATCAACAAGCAACTAACATTAAAATACAAGAGTCATGGAATTTGAATTGATGACATTTGCTTCCGCTTTTGATTTTGAATTTAATGGCAGTTGAGGCAGGTTTAAGAAATTAACCGAAAGTACGTCTGCGGATTTAAGGATTGTTTGTAATAATTTGTAAACCGTTAAATATATTATTTCATTTATAATATATATATATATATATATGGGTGTGCAAACAAAGAGAGTAAATCACCCTCCTTTGGACTATGAATTAAAACCAACTAATTGTTTTTATTTAATGTTTACATATTAAATCTTATTTAATTATTATAATAATTAAGGGATTAAAAGAGAGATTCAATCTCTAGCCTTGCATAATTGATTATTAGTTTAATAAATATTAAGTGCCATATTCCATCTCACTGATATTTAATTTCCCTCTGAAATTCCAACAATGTTGAGAAAGCTATGCTTATAAATATCAGGGCTCCTAGAATAGGTAGATTCATTGTATTCTTGATCATTTGTTCAACATTTAGAGTGCTTTTAATTCATAGCCTGAAGAAAATGATTTACTCTTTATATATATATATATATATATATATAATAAATAAAGTTTGATATCTGTATTCGTTTCACAATATATGTAATATACAAATCAATATATATATCAAAATACAGTACAATTTATATAAATTATATTCTTTTAGAAGTACTTTCGACTATATACTTTGTAGTCTTTATCAACTATATAACGATATATAGTTGATAAAGACTACAAAGTGTATAGTCAAAAGTACTTCTAAAAGAATATAATTTATATAAATTGTACTGTATTTTGATATATATATATTGATTTGTATATTACATATATTGTGAAACGAATACATTGTTACAATATATTGATTTGTATATTACATATATATATATATATATAAGAAACTAACCAAAGGAAATACATATAAAAACAAAAAAAGACATAAATCCAATAAATAATATTATATTTCAACCAGAGGACTGGTTTTCATCAGAAAGAAAAAAAAATACACAGTAAAATGGCGATAATCAAAAATTACACATTTGGTAAAAGATTAAAAATTTAACAAAACCCCCCTGATTGGTCACAAAATCTAACACAGAATATCTACCCAATCAATGACAGAAGTCAAACAAAAAAAAAAAAAAAAACTACATTCCCTCCTAATCAAGCTTAAATTCTATTTAAATTAAAATAAATATAAAAATAAAAAATTAAAATATACATATGTGCATACATAAAAAAATTAGACTATGCTCACATACAAAAAATAGCTGTGCTCACATTAATATTCATTAAAAACTAAAATACTTATACATTTTAATCAAAAATTATAGTTAGTGCAAAGTACAATAATTTATAATAACAATAAACCAATTAAACACAGATATTAAACATCCATATAACCAATCTTTACATAAAAAACCTCATATAAGAAAATTTTCAGATAAAAAACTCACATATAGAAATCATTTAGGAGACCAGGTAACCCAGAGATGTAATAGTTCCAGTGTTCAAATTCAATTTATGTGGTTCTAAGGTCTTGAATTTAAAAATAAAAAAACTCTTCTTTTGTTTCCTCTCCCTTGTAGAAGAAAAACCTTCCTGAAGAATCACTACTTTTAAATCATCAATTGAATGATTCAGTAAGTTAAAATGTTTTGAAACCGGTCTATCTTTATTCTTATGCAAAATGTCAAATCTATGATTTTTCATTCTGACATGTAAACTATTTTCTGACTCACCTATATACTGGTTTAAACACCTACTACACTCTATCAAATATATCAAATTAACACTTTTACATGTAACATAATTAGGAATATACCATTTAAAATTACGATTCTTAGTACTAAAGACCACTTTTGTCACAACAATATGTTTACATGTAAAATATCTTTTATCCTCACATGGAGAACATCCTTTTTTCTGTACAGAACTACTAATAAAATTTGTTTTGACAAGTATCTCTCTAAGTGATCTATGTTTTCGATATACAACCTTAGGTGGATCAGAAAAAATAGATTTTAAATAATCTGTGAACTGTAATATGTTAAAATGTTTCACCAATATCCGGTTAATATTAGGTAAATCTCTATTAAAAGTAAGAACCAATGGTGGAACATCTAATTGTTTTTTACTCTTTTCAGATAAAAGAAGTTTCTTTCTATCAATTAAAGAAGATCTCCTTACTGCATTATCCAACAATGTCTTAGGATACCTCATATTGAGCAATCTATTATATAAAATAGTATTATTTTGTTGAAGAAATTTCTCATCATTACAAATCCTCTTCATCCTTAAAAATTGACTATAAGGAATATTAGCCTTTAAAGGTTTAGGATGGTTACTATAAAAATATAGATAGCGGTTATTATCAGTTGGTTTCCTATATACAGTAGTAGTAAGAACTCTATTAGTGTAAATAACTTCAACATCAAGAAAATGAGCAATTGATTTTGAAAAATTCATTGTGAAATAAATATGTTTATTAAAATTATTTAAATACCTTAAAAAAATATGAAGTTCAACTTCACTATGTGGTCATATCATGAAAATGTCATCTATATATCTAAGCCAAGTGTGATGTTTCAGCTTAGTATTATCAAGTATAGAGGACTCTAGTTTTGACATAAAAATATTTGCATAACTTGGTGTCATCTTTGTACCCATTGCAGTACCTTGTTTCTGTAAATAGTATCTAGAATCAAAAGTAAAAAAAAATATTTCTTAAAACCAAATATATTAATTCAACCATAGTAGTAATAAGACCATGATCATACTCTCTATCTTGTAAAGCACATTTAATAGCCTCAACTCCATCATCATGAGGTATATTTGTGTATAATGATACAATATCCAAAGTAACCAAAAAACAATCAACTGGTAATTCAGATTTAATATTTTCTAACACACAAAGAAATGAGTAGTATATATGAGATATATCGAAAACATAGATCACTTAGAGATATACCTGATTAGGAGGGAATGTAGTTTTTTTTTTTTTTTGTTTGAATTTTGTCATTGATTGGGTAGATATTCTGTGTTAGATTTTGTGACCAATCAGGGGGTTTTGTTAAATTTTTAATCCTTTAATCTTTTACCAAATGTGTAATTTTTGATTATTGCCATTTTACTGTGTATTTTTTTTTCTTTCTGATGAAAACCAGTCCTCTGGTTGAAATATAATATTATTTATTGGATTTATAAGTCTTTTTTTGTTTATATATATATATATATACATTGAGCTATGTTTAGTTTAATGTATATATATATATATATATATATATATATATATATATATATATATATATATATATATATATATATATATATGAGAATATCTGCTAAATTTTCATAATAGAAAAATTCCCATTAGATGTTAATAGACAATAATTAATTTCCACTTATTTAAATATTTAAACAATTACATTTATTAAAAATTAATTTATATGCATATGTGTGTAAATATTAATTAATTATACATATATGTGTAAATATTAATTAATTATATACCACATAAATATATAATATATTAATGTTCTTTTACATATACTCTCTATAGAAATTTATACAAATTTTTAATCTTTTTTAAAGAAATATTTGATAAAAATTAACTAACTTCTTGCAGAATATATATTTCTATCGATAACCAACAAGTCGAACCTAAGAAGTTGATATGCCTATCTTATATTCCAAAGATTGCACATAAATTAGGAATATATATGTAAAAATAAATTTAATATAAACTTTCAAACTGCTTCACCACTTAACCAATTAATCAATAACTCTAAAGACACTATATCAAATAAATCAACACATCAAGTAATCTATAGAATTAAGTGTGGCCAATAAGCTTGCAATGTTGCACATTATGGAGAAATGAGGGTCAATTTGTCAAAAATACTTGCCCACCACAGACATTTATACAATAGAGCCCTCATAGACAAAAAACACCCTTTAATATTTATGACCACAAGCAGAAAACTGCTCATAGATTAGAGCTAACAAAAGTAGAGGTAATTTAAACAGAGAAAGAGAGGATAGAAAGTGGAAGATTAAAAAAGCACATGCAATAACTGCTGAACATTTTTCTATTGACAAAAAAAAAAAACAAGTGTACCCATTTCAAAGAAATGGGATATTTAAATATTCAAATTTAAATTTAAATTTTAATTTTAATTTTAAATTAAAATTGAATATGTGAACAATTAATTAAACATTGATATTAAGAATGATTTAATAATAAGAAGAATAATTGAATTACAACAACCCTTACGTAGCCAATAAATCTGATGTCATCAGCTTTTTAAGAGACTATTCAAGATCACATGAAACAAAGCATGGTAACTTATATTTAATTACATATGCATTTTTTATTTGAACTTTAAAATTAAATTGAATGTTAGGAGTTTAATTAAGTAGAAACCGAGTTGATGAATTTGATACAATATTAACTGATCTTCTCTACAATTGATGATGGCAGTTTTGTAAACAAAAGATGTTTCTTGCAAAAGATTTTTTGATTTTTTTAGCATACTTTATCATATAAAAGACAATAAATTTCTAATGGTAAAAATAAGTCAAATAACATTAATATTATAAATGTAACATCCTAATTCCAGAAAAAAACTTAAAAAGAGAACTAATTAAAACAACAACAACACAAAAAGAATAGTTTTGTAAAATCAATCTGTGAAACTCATATAATTTTTATATTATGCTAGATTTTTAGACTGTTTGATATTTTATAATGCTATCTTTAATTCTTTTTTTCAACAAACATTTTGAAATACTTCAACATCATGCTCAAATATATGCACTTGTCTTCCACATGCCTACATTTTTGATGTAGCCAATCCATTATAAAAATTTTATTTTAGTATAACTTGGGTTCAATTTTTTATTGTAATGAGATTTGTCTTTTCCTCTTTCATAAAACTTACACAATTTTACCATAAATTACATTTTTAGCAAGTCTGTATGTCTGTTATTTTTTTAATGTGCTTTTACAAATATAGATTCAAAATGTTAGATACACTTATAATATTTTATAGACTTGTCTTTGTATTTCAGAATTTTGCAAAGCATTATTAAATAAATTTTTTCAAGTGCTTTAATATGTATCAATACAAGATTTATGATTTAATTTATGTTAATTATATTTGTAAGACTATAGCCAAACAATGGTTATATCTTTAGGATGAAATATATTCTTTAACATGCTATATGTAGCAACACATTTCTGAAATCGATGTTGCAATCTCTACATGCAATTCCACATTTTTAACTAAAAGATGTCAAGCTGCTCAATGTGTGTAATTACTTGTAATTACTGTAGCTGTAAAATTAGATTGGATTTTACCTTATATTTTTTAGATAATAATGCAGTAGAAATTGATTCAACTAAAACTGTTGATAATAAAATACCAATTTCTCTAGCAACATCAAGAGATAAATGATAATAACAGAGACCTGGTTAAAGTAATAATGCTATACAATTAATCATAATTGCATATTTAGAAATAAAATCCAAAGTTTACATATTTTACGTAGAAATATAAACATTTAAATATATTATAATTGAAGGTTTTCCAACAAATGTAAATACAATTTTTTTGGCTTACTTAGATATTTTATTTAATTATTATTATTATATGATAAATGTTTTTATTGAATCTCACCTGCCATAATTAAGTTGGCTAGGTAGCTAAGTTATTAAAGATGGGTTTGCAGCATCATGAAAGCCCAAATAAAAGTATTTTTAATCAAATTGAGAGATCTTACAATTTAGTGATATTTTAGATAAAGTTAATGGGTTTCCAAGTGAAACAGGTTCTTTTCTAGTAAAAGTATAAATAGGGTAAATTTCAAGTTTGAGGGAGTAGTCATTAATTTTTGGAAGAGTGTTGCCATGCTGAATCCATGTTAGATTGATCTTTGAAATATCTGACTGGAGAAAGGCAATGTCTACTTCTAAAATCCATGGAAAGAATGATGTGCAACTGCCAGCTGATGCTTCAACCACCAGAGCTTCCATTAGAAATCGTGCAGCAGCTTGCTCTAGAAGATCATGATACCTGAAAGCCAACACCTGCTTATACAGTCCAGCAACTAATTAATTGGTAATGCCAATATATAACCCAAGAGTTCTTTGTTAATGAACTATTTCTAAATTCAAATTTTCTACTTCAAAGTTTAAACTAGCACACTATAAAATAATGTAATTTTTATTTAAATTCTATAAATGTTTTATTATAAATTCTCCTTAAATTAAATATTATATCATTTGTATAACTGATCTATATATTTAGAAATATCTTAATTAAACTAAATGTAACCTAAGCTCATCTCTTTATCCATGACTATAGTTATGCCTATAATATTTCTTTACTGTAATTTTATTTATATGCCAATGCCTCAAAGCAATCAGCATTTAAACATAATAAATATAGAGAGATATAAATGCAAATATCTTCCCCATAACTATTTTCTTAATGACATTCTTGATGTTTGCTGGTTCGAATTCCTATAATTTTATTTAATTTAAAAATGTATTATGTCTTACTATTAAATTTCCATCTTATTAAGAATAAAGTCATGTGCTAGTCTTAGTAATATGAAAGTGTATTCAGTAATTATTTGGCCAGTTGATCAAATATACTTTCCCCTCCCTCATAATAATTTCTATGTATAGATTGAATCCTATAAACCAGAGTTTTATTATATTTTATTTATCCCCCTAATGTCACTTGATTATATATAGCATTGTTAGAATTGGCTCATGATAGTAATACTGATGGGGCTATTGCCCCATATTTTTGTAATAATTAATGTCATACTTTCACTTTGCAGATTAGATACATTAAATTCGCATTCAATGTTTAATGTTCTGCTGCATCTTCTCCTTAAAATGGGACCCCAGGAAAGGCCATCTTATCTTACCTTCTTTCAGGGTGCACCCTAGTAAGACCTGGTGTATAATTACAGGCAATTGTGTTAGCCACCCCAACCTTTTAGCAACATGATGCTCGGTTCCAGGGTACCAGTGTTTGTCACAAAAACCTTTCACTCTAACCTATTGGCAGGGAACTGTGTTATTGAAATTTGTCAGTACTATAGCATGTCAGTGATCTTGTTAGAATAGAATCCCATAATTTAATTAATTATTTGGTATTAAACTGAAATTTATACCTCTGGTTTCTGGGTTCAATCTCTACTCTGAGCTGAATTATATGCTCATACTTTATTAAAGTAATAATGTCACAATAAATGTTTTGCCTAAAATATTTATTTAAATGTTTAAATAAAGTATTTTAAAGAAAAGATAGTAAATAATAATAGTAGCTACCACTTTTAATAGGAATTGGCAGAATCTTATTTAGGCACCACTTAGTATTTCTTTACATGTATGTACACCTGGGTCTCGTTTTATGCGGTAGATAGGTTCCACAGAAAACCCACATTAAAAAAAATTGCACAAAAATAGACTTAATTACCTTGGAAAATGGGGGATAGGGTCTGTATGTTTTAGAATTCACATAAAAGCAAAGCAACAAGGAAAAATTACTTTAAAATTCGCATTAAAAAAATAAGCAATTGAAGTATGACTAATAAAAAATTTCAAATATTTGAAAAAAAATAATGCAAGACAAACTTTTTTTATTAAGTACAATATTTAATTTTACATTTTTCTTACATATTTTAATTATTATCGCTAGCGTTTATTTGTAAATTGGTAAAAAAATCAGATTCGATGTGATGTGATGTATTGTGGCTTCTCCTTAAATGAAGTCAAGAATCTCTCAGCAATTATGCCCATAGAAACCTGTTAGCCACTTTATTTTTATTCATGATGTGATGTACAACTAGCACCACTTTTAGTCTTCTATTTCTATATTAAAAAAATGAGATGTAATCAAAACAAAAAGATTATACATTATCATTAGAAAGATTATTTTCAGTTTATAAAATTTTTTTTATTTTAAAAATCTAAAAGATTATTTATTTCTGTTATATATAACAAATAACCAAATACGCTTTAAGAATTTAAATTTTTTGAATATTTATTGTGATATTTTTATAAGTAAGTATAAATCTATTATTATTATTTACTCATTGGTATAAATAGGTTATTTACATACAGCTTCAGGCCATATTCACGTTAGCTGCTAATATAATGTTATATTTTTGAAATAAAAAAAAAGTATTTCAAGTCAAAATAAGTTATTAATAATTTAAATTTATTGATATCTAATAAATATAGTGAAATATGAAAGATATTAAAAAGAAACATGAATCACATAACTTCAAAATCGCATTAAACTAATCTGCATAAAACGAGACCCAGGTGTATATTCATATTAATAATTAAATATTTAATGAGGAGACATGCTAAATCCTCATATTATAAATCCTGCATGCTTTTTCCACATTAACTTGTTTATTTGTTCAATAAACTTATGTTAAGTTTATTCTGGTTTCATATTATTTCTCATTCCTATTTTAACCCTTAAACCGCTAATTATATTATTGGTTGTATGAGGTAAAAATCAAATCTTTTAATTGGCCAACTCACAAACTGAAGACAAAGCCTATTGTTAAAACATATTCGCCTATAATATTAAATTCAACTCAGATACATTTATAAAAAGTATATTACTAATTTTTCAGGTTATGAAGAGAATGAAAGTTCTTTCAAAAATAAATTGCTATTTATTTATTCTAAAATATTCAATTTCGGCAACATAAAAGCTATAATATAAACAAAAAGGTCGACTTTTACGTTATAGAAAAGTAAATATTTCTTTTTACTAAATCTTAAATATTTTTACTAAAATCTTCAATATTTTTCGAAAATAATTTTGTTTTTTTAGTATTCTCTCTAAAAATAATTTGTAATTTCTCAAAATATTCTTTTATAATACTTTAAATCATATTCGAAATGAAAATCTCAGCGTTTTTTTTTTATTTTCTTTGATCAGGCGGTTTCTTTGTTCTTTCCAGCCAATCAGAATGTCTTTTTCGGCTGAGAGCATGCTAAGAACCAATCACAACTAATGTTCTTTCTTTGTTTAGGTTTAAATGCATTTTTTTTTATTTTTTACTTGTAAAATAATTCGGAAGAGGGCACCATCTTACAGAACTTTTAAAAACCTATTCAATACCTGTCAAACGAATATTTTAGCATAAGAACTGGCAGAGTTAGAGTGACATCAGATGTCGACGAGGAGCTTCGTAAGAGGCGGGAAAAGGGTTAATCTGATTCAGTCTTAGTTAATTATATATATGTAATATAACTGTATGCATTAATGACCATTTATGAAAGTTATCTTTAATTTCATGCTGGTAGCAATTAAATTAGTTAATATATATATATATATTTAAAACCTGAGTTTCATGTTTCTCCCTGCCCTATGCCAGCTGCAAAAGATGGGTATATTATGTGTAACCTCAAGTGGGGTCATTCATAGGGTCTTGAGTCATGGAGTACTGGCAAATGAGTTGCAGTGTGGTTGGATTCAGGACATCACAATTCTGGTCTGGTCAGCTTTGGTCTTTTTGTCAGGATTCTAGATTCTGTTATGCGAATCTACAAAACTTGACTATAACATAGTATTTTTTCCCCCATATCTGGCACTACAACATGGGCTGAATAATAAAATACAACCCTGATTAAAATATGTAAAAGATTTTTTCCTGCAATTGTCACTTATAATGTGAGGCTCAATCAAAACACCCACATACCCTGAAACACAGATAAAAGTCACCTCATTTCTGAGTTATTTTTTCTCGTGTATTTAAGTAAAAAATTTCATGTTTTATTGCTGCCAGTGTCGGAAATATATTATTTGATTATATAAAATTATTTGTGTTGATGCATAGTAAAATTTTACAGGGATTTATTAAACATTTTGTGTAAGTTTGCCTGCTCGTTGGTGACTGGCATCCAAGGGTGATTTTGTATAGGCAACAAATCATCATATTAATTCGTTACCAAGAGTAGAGACAATTTTAAAAGAAAAGGGTGACCCATTGTTTTAAAAACTTACCATTATGAATTGGATTGGAAATGAGAATGAAACCAGCAAGGCAAGTTGAAGTGCAAAGTTGGGTATATTGAAACTAGTACAGATCTTAAAATTTATTTAAATGGTACAGTCATGAACAGATATTTAAATTTATTGATTAAGAAAGTATTGCTGGAAAAAAGATTAGGTCATCTCGATAATATAATTTTTATCATCCTAATATTTCAACAATTTTATGCTAGTTTTAAAATGCTGGTTGTCTGTAAAATAAAATAATAGCATTGTGGGTAGGCTTATATAGTAATAAAGTAAGAGAAGTAGTAGACTGCATGGAAAAACAAAATAAAGTTGATAAAGTCAGTACCACAATGTGCATATCATTCTGGATGTGAACAAAAACCCCAGATCCTACCTGAGTGAGGGAAAGATGATGATGATATCGAGGATCTGTCCTCTTTCGAAGTAGTAGACTGCATGGAAAAACAAAATAAAGTTGATAAAGTCAGTACCACAATGTGCATATCATTCTGGATGTGAACAAAAACCCCAGATCCTACCTGAGTGAGGGAAAGATGATGATGATATCAAGGATCTGTCCTCTTTCCTCTATATATTTATGTTTGTATATAATAATCACTAAACTAACTTCCCCAACCCCATTAACTTTGTTAGATATATCAAAAATGTGTATGTTATATATAGCAACTCAAACTGTGAAAATATTATTTTTTTTAAAGTTAGAGTAATCCTACTTGCATTTTGTGTGGGAATAATACTGTAAGTTTTTTTTTATCATCAAGTCTTCATCATAATAATGATCCTGATGCTCATGACTGTAGAATATACTTTAACCCTAAGTAAAATCTTTTTTTTGTTTATTTCGCAAGGTTAGTGATATGGAACAGTCAGGTTCAAGCCCTCCTCATTGCACATTTTAGTTTAACCACCAAACCTATGTGCGCTGGGTTCAAACCCTATTAAAATGAATATTTTTATAAATAAATGTATAAACCTTTCTATCATGACTGGGTGCACAGCATTATATATGCATATATGAATAAACGCTGTATATACATAGGATAGCAGTTGTTACAGCGAATATAATGTTAAATCATTTATTTATAAAATATAAAATTTAATGTTATAATTTTAATTAGTAGAAATATCAGTTTATTAAATTTAATAAATATAAATTCGTATGTGAATGTATGATTCACCTTATATAATAATATATACAGAGTGGCATGATTTAGTTTTATAAAAGAGCAAAAATTTTTTAGTTAAATTAAGTAAAAATAAAAAGTTAGCAATAAATGGATTTGCATTTAAGTCCACCACACCTAGGGTTAAATCAAAATAAAAAAGTTGATAATTGCTGTACTCAAATTTGTTTATAGCAAAAACATAGTCATTAAAACTGCTGTAGCAAAGCTATTTTGACACCTGGAAGAGGATTTTTGGTGTCATGGAAGCCCAAACAAAAGTATTTTTGATCAAATTGAGAGATCTTACAATTTATAGTGATATTTTAGATAGAGTTAATGGGTTTCCAAGCGAAACAGGTTCTTTTCTAGTAAAATTATAAACAGAGTACATTTCAAGCTTGAAGGAGGAGTCATTATTTTTTAAAAGAGTGTTGCCATGCTGAATCCACATCACATTGATCTTTGAAAGATCAGACTGCAGAAAGACGATGGCTACTTCTGAAATCCACAGAAAGAATGAATGTACAACTGCCAGCCAATGTTTCAACCACCAGAGCTTTTATAAAAAACCATTCAGCAACAGCTTGCTCTAGAAGACCATGATACCTGAAAGCCAACATCTACTAATACATTCCAGCAACTAATTAATCAGTAACACCATTCTATAACCTCAAAGCTCTGTGTTAATGAACTATTTCTAAATTCAACATTTTCAACTTCAAAGTTTAAAGCTAGAAAACTATTAAAATAATGTAATTTTTTTTAAAAATCCTATAAATGTTTTATTATAAATTCTCCTTAAATTAAATATTATATAATTTGTATAACTGATCTATATATTTACAAATATCTTAATTAAACTAAATGTAACCTATGCTAATTTCTTTATTTGTCACTACAGTTATGCCTATAATATTTCTTTACTGTTATTTTATTTATATGCCAATACCTTGAAGCAATCAGCATTTAAACATAATAAACATTCAGAGATATAACTGCAAATATCTTTTCCATAACTATTTTTTAATGACATTCTCTATGCTTGCTGGTTTGAATTTCTATAATTTTATTAAATTTAAAAAATTTATTGTGGCTTACTATTAATTTTTCATCTTATTGAGATTAAAGTAATGTGCTAGTCTTAGTAATGTGAAAGTATATCCAGTAATTATATGGCCAGTCAATCAAATATACTTTCCCCTCCCTCGTAATAACTTCTATGTATAGATTGAAATCTATAAATCAGAGTTTTATTATATTTTATTTATCCATCTAATATGTTTGATTTTATATAGTTATTGTTAGAATTGGCTCATGATAGTAATACTGACCAGGCTATTGCCCCATATTTTTGTAATAATTAGTGTCATACTTTTACTTCATGGATTAGATACATTAAATTCACATTGTGTTTACATTCTGCTGCATCTTTTCCTTAAGATTGGACCTTGGGAAAGGCCATCCCATTTTACCTGTTTTCAGGGCACACTAGTAAAACCTGATGTATAATTTTAGGCAGTCATGTTAGCCACCCTGACCTTTTAGCAGCATGATGCTCAGTTCCAGGATATCGGTGTTTGTCACAAAAACCCTTGACTCTAACCTATCTGCAGGGTGCTCTGTTATTGTAATTTTCCAGTGCTGTAGCATGTCAGTAGTCTTGTTATAGCCAATTCTGAGTCCCATAATTTAATTAATTATTAAGTATTAAATTGAAATTTATATATTTGGTTTCTGGGTTCAATCTCTACTCTGAGCTGAATTATACGCTCATACTTTATTAAAGTAATAATGTCATAATAAATGTTTTGCCTAAAATATTTATTTAAATGTTTAAATGAAGTATTTTAAAGAAAAGATAGTAAATATTTTTCCTAAGACTGGCATAGCATTTTTATAACAGTAGCTACCACTTTCCATAGGAATTGGCAGAATCTTATTTAAGCACCAGTTAGTAATTCTTTAAATGTATATTCATATTAATAATTAAAAGATTTAATGGGGAGATGCTAAATCCTCATATTATAAATTTTAGGCTGTGTGTTTTTTCCACCTTAATTTGTTTAATAAATATATGTTAAGTTTATTCTGTTTTTGTGTGATTTCTCATTCCTATTTCAATCCAATTCAGTCTTAGTTAATTATATATATATATATATATATATATATATATATATATATATATATATATATATATATATATATATATATATATATATATATATATATATATATATATATTATATATATATATATATATATATAATATATAACTGTATGCATTAATTACCATTTATAAAAGTTTTCTTTAATTTTGTGCTGGTAGCAATTAAATTAGTTAATATATATGTATTTAAAAGTTCCGAATTTCATGTTTCTCGTTGTCCTATGCCAGCTGCAAAAGATGGGTATACTACATGTAACCTCAAGTGGAGTCATTCATAAGGTATTGAATAGTGGAGTACTGGCAAACAAGTTGAAGTATGGTCAGATTTGGCATGTCACAATCCTGGTCTTCTCAGCTTTGGTCTCTTTGTCTGGATTCTATATTCTGCTATGTGAATGTACAAAACTTGATCATTACATGGTTTGAAGATATCCTCTATGCCAGAGAAAACTTATCCAGTTCTCCATGCTATCACATGATTTATACTTCTTCACCATGAAAAATTTTCAGGTCCAATCATACATAAAATGGTTGATCTCATATCTACCAAACCCCTTGACATTGGCAGTCTGTACCTTATAGGGATGGCACCTTTTCTCAAGAAGAATACATTACCCTCTCCCTTGGAAAATCTTAGAACCATGACACCATTAATGATCAAAGTAGTGGAATCCATAATAAAGGATAAGATACAGAATAAGGTCCTTCAATTTATAACTTAGTACAAGTATGCCAGGAAAGGTTCTTCAACCACTGATGCAATAGCATTATTAAAGATAGTAGTCAATTACACCAGAATCATGAGGAAATTTAAACCAGTAGCCATCTAGCTGGACATTGCTGGTGCCTTTGACACTGTCAAAACACATTGCCTCATCAACCTTCTTGTCAAATATGATATCATGTCTGGGTTAATAAATACTTATGGCAAATTTCCTCAACCAACAGGGACATTTTCATCTCCATGAATGGAAAAAACCATCTTTTACCACAATAAATTCCATTCTGCAGGGCTCTCCTCTGAGTGTCCTGCTATTTATAATCTACATATTGAACAAGACCTCCCTGGGATATTTATACCCACCCTCAAGAGATCAATCCCCAGATGACCTGCCTATTTTTCTCCCATCACAAAAACTAATCCCAAAGCTTGCCAAAATTCTCTCTGCCTTTTCATCTGAGTTGGGATTTACTTTTAATTTAAATAAATCCTCAGCATGGAAGGTATCCTCTGGGAAGACCATCCTCTCTCCTTTTACTGGATGCCCCCAAAATATCTGGGTTTTCCAAGCTACAACTCACCCCTTGCAATGAGGAAAACCATACAAGACTCCCTTCTCCTCTTGATCCAAAAAACCATTAATTAATTACCCAGAGTTTATTTGTCACTAAATATGAAAACTTCACTGCTCAACATCCTGGTGTTCCCAAGGATCTTTTATTACATGCTGATTATTAATTTTTTCCAAAAATTTTATTACAAAGATAAATTCACTATGTGCAAGACTTATGTGGAAGGGCAAGACTATGTCCATAAGCCTGAGGGGTCTCCATGGCACACAAAATTCAATGGGCTATTGCTGTATTCTGTTTTAACCTTTTGTTTTCAGCATACACATAACACTATTCTTAACCTATCTCACTGGTTTTCTGGAAGCATCATGCTTTACATCTGTTTCTCCTACAGACACCCCTCCTCCTCCCTTTGAGGAGTTGGTTGTCATTTTTATTGTTAAAGATTGCAAAATTTATCCCTCTACCTATTCAGGTTAACTCACATAAAATTATGTACTGGGATGCATATCACCTAACTAATGAAGAAATTTCCTCAATCCCATCACTGTTAACTCTTCCCAATCATTCTATCATTAAAAATTTTAATTGGTGGCATCTTGAACTAAATTTTTTTTGGATTTTTTGATTAAATTGAACTGGAGTGCTCTGCCCACATGCCATTTTCTGGTCTATCATAGAGGGTTCTCATGCTTGGACCCAGTCTGCCCTTTATATAAATGGGATTATGACACTTTAATACATATTGAGTCATTGTACATTACTCCAATGAGAAAGAGACTTATTGCATCCTTATACAAACCAGAGTGCATCTTCTCACTGGACTGATTTTTAGCATATCCAATGGGATCTTTCCATCCATAAGAATCATAACTTTTCTGTTGTTTACCTATTGGTCAACTAGGTGTGCTCTCATTTATGGCCATACCATGGTTGACCGTAAGAAATTATTTCTTATAAAACTTCAGGCCATCAGAAACAGAGATGAAAAATTAGCTCCAACATACATCTACAATGGTACATGGAGCCTTGTAGCAATGGACAATTTGTGATTGAACAGTTGATTTTTCTTATGCCCAGACCATTGGTATTGGGATGTGTAACCTTTATTATAGTGTCTGTTAACAACATAACTCTGTAATTCTTTCAGCTCACAATAAAATTTCTTGATAAAAAAAACTTGATATTCTTTTTCAAATTTCAAACAGACTTAGGATTTTTACTTTAAGTATCACACACATTCCTACGTATTACATATGCAAATATATGTGCCCATCCATAAATAGGTAAAAGGTAAAGCAATGGACATTTATTTCTATTATATATATATATATATATATCCACAGATGGTGTCCTACCAAAAACACCTATCAAGCGTATATTTCGTTTACATAAACGTCAGAGTAGTTAGTATTCACTATCTCTAACTATAATTCCACTTTCAGATCATGATTTCAAGCTATTTGCTATCGTCAGTGAAAGACAGGAATAAAGAAACTAGATCTAAATACAAACTCTGAGCGTTTATGAAACAAGCGTTAGCAAGTTTTTTAACTTGCATTTTTGTTTATCATATATATATATATATTATAATTGAAATAATAAATTTAACAGTTTACAAACTATTACAAACAATCCTTAAATCTGCAGAAGTACTTTCGGTTAATTTTTTAAACCTGCCTCAACTGCCATTAAATTCAAAAACAAAAGCAGAAGCAAATGTCATCAATTCAAATTCCACGTATCTTGTATTTTAATGTTAGAAGCTTGTTGATTTATTAAATGCATTTTATTCCTGTTTATAAAAATTCCCTTTTTAATTTTTCTTTTACTATGGTTTCTCTCTTCATGAAGAATTTTCACATTTTCAAAATCAAATTTAAATTTATATTTACATGGTTTTTCATGATCAAAGAAAACTGAAGGAGATATTAAATCACTATTATATTTACTTTTTTTAGTAAAAATAATGGTGATTTAATGGTGAATCTCCTTCAGTTTTCTTTGATCATAAAAAAACATGTAAATATCAATTTAAATTTGATTTTGAAAATGTGAAAATTCTTCATGAAGAGAGAAACCATAGTAAAAGAAAAATTAAAGAGGCAATTTTTATAAACATGAATAAAATGCATTTAATAAATTGACAAGCTGCTAACATTAAAATACAAGATTTGTGGAAATTTGAATTGATGATGTTTGCTTCCGCTTTTGTTTTTGAATTTAATGGCAGTTGAGGCAGGTTTAAGAAATTAACTGAAAGTACTTCTGGGGATTTAAGGATTGCTTGTAATAGTTTGTAAACCATTAAATTTATTATTTCAATTATAATTATAATTTTGTTTTTTTAATTAATGGACATTTTATTTATATATATATATATATATATATATATATATATCAAAATATTAATATATAACAAACTAACCAAAGGAAATACATATAAAAACAAAAAAAGACTTATAAATCCAATAAATAATATTATATTTCAACCAGAGGACTGGTTTTCATCAGAAAGAAAAAAAATACACAGTAAAATGGCGATAATCAAAAATTACAGATTTGGTAAAAGATTAAAATTTTTTAACAAAACCCCCCTGATTGGTCACAAAATCTAACACAGAATATCTACCCAATCAATGACAAAATTGAAACAAAAAAAAAATTGAAACAAAAAAAAAGAAAAAAACAACATTCCCTCCTAATCAAGCTTAAATTCTATTCAAATTAAAATAAATATAAAAATAAAAAAATCCAAAATTAAAAAATACATATGTGCATGCATACAAAAATTAGACTATGCTCACATACAAAAAATAGCTGTGCTCACATTAATATTCATTAAAAACTAAAATATTTATACATTTTAATCAAAAATTATAGTGGAAAGTACAATAATTTATAATAACTAATTATTTATCTATATACTAATTAAACACAGATATTAAACATCCATATAACCAATCTTTACATAAAAAACCTTATATAAGAAAATTTTCACATAAAAAACTCACATATAGAAATCATTTAGGAGACCAGGTAACCCAGAGATGTAATAATTCCAGTGTTTAAATTCAATCCATGTGGTTCTAAGGTCTTGAATTTAAAAATAAAAAACTCTCCTTTTGTTTCCTCTCCCTTGTAGAAGAAAAACCTTCCTGAAGAATCACTACTCATTTTCTTTGTGTGTTAGAAAATATTAAATCTGAATTACCAGTTGATTGTTTTTTGGTTACTTTGGATATTGTATCATTATACACAAATATACCTCATGATGATGGAGTTGAGGCTATTAAATGTGCTTTACAAGATAGAGAGGATGATCATGGTCTTATTACTACTATGGTTGAATTAATATATTTGGTTTTAAGAAATAATTTTTTTATTTTTGATTCTAGATACTATTTACAGAAACAAGGTACTGCTATGGGTACAAAGATGGCACCAAGTTATGCGAATATTTTTATGTCAAAACTAGAATCTTCTATACTTGATAATGCTAAGCTGAAACCTCACACTTGGCTTAGATATATAGATGACATTTTCATGATATGGCCACATAGTGAAGTTGAACTTCATAATTTTTTAAGTTATTTAAATAATTTTAATAAAAATATTAATTTCACAATGAATTTTTCAAAATCAATTGCTCATTTTCTTGATGTTGAAGTTATTTACACTAATAGAGTTCTTACTACTACTGTATATAGGAAACCAACTGATAATAACCGCTATCTACATTTTTATAGTAACCATCCTAAACATTTAAAGGCTAATATTCCTTATAGTCAATTTTTAAGGATGAAGAGGATTTGTAATGATGAGAAATTTCTTCAACAAAATAATAGTATTTTATATAATAGATTGCTCAATATGAGGTATCCTAAGACATTGTTGGATAATGCAGTAAGGAGATCTTCTTTAATTGATAGAAAGAAACTTCTTTTATCTGAAAAGAGTAAAAAACAATTAGATGTTCCACCATTGGTTCTTACTTTTAATAGAGATTTACCTAATATTAACCGGATATTGGCGAAACATTTTAACATATTACAGTCCACAGATTATTTAAAGTCTATTTTTTCTGATCCACATAAGGTTGTATATCGAAAACATAGATCACTTAGAGATATACTTGTCAAAACAAATTTTATTAGTAGTTCTGTGCAGGTAAAAGGGTGTTCTCCATGTGAGGATAAAAGATGTTTTACATGTAAACATATTGTTGTGACAAAAGTGGTCTTTAGTACTAAGAATCGTAATTTTAAATGGTATATTCCTAATTATGTTACATGTAAAAGTGTTAATTTGATATATTTGATAGAGTGTAGTAGATGTTTAAACCAGTATATAGGTGAGTCAGCAAATAGTTTACATGTCAGAATGACTAATCATAGATTTGACATTTTGCATAAGAATAAAGATAGACCGGTTTCAAAACATTTTAACTTACCGAATCATTCAATTGATGATTTAAAAGTAGTGATTCTTCAGGAAGGTTTTTCTTCTACAAGGGAGAGGAAACAAAAGGAGAGTTTTTTTATTTTTAAATTCAAGACCTTAGAACCACATGGATTGAATTTAAACACTGGAACTATTACATCTCTGGGTTACCTGGTCTCCTAAATGATTTCTATATGTGAGTTTTTTATGTGAAAATTTTCTTATATGAGGTTTTTTATGTAAAGATTGGTTATATGGATGTTTAATATCTGTGTTTAATTAGTATATAGATAAATAATTAGTTATTATAAATTATTGTACTTTGCACTATAATTTTTGATTAAAATGTATAAGTATTTTAGTTTTTAATGAATATTAATGTGATCACAGCTATTTTTTGTATGTGAGCATAGTCTAATTTTTGTATGTATGCACATATGTATTTTTTAATTTTGGATTTTTTTATTTTTATATTTATTTTAATTTGAATAGAATTTAAGCTTGATTAGGAAGGAATGTAGTTTTTTTCTTTTTTTGTTTCAATTTTTTTTTTTGTTTCAATTTTGTCATTGATTAGGTAGATATTCTGTGTTAGATTTTGTGACCAATCAGGGGGTTTTGTTAAAAAATTTTAATCTTTTACCAAATCTGTAATTTTTGATTATCGCCATTTTACTGTGTATTTTTTTTCTTTCTGATGAAAACCAGTCCTCTGGTTGAAATATAATATTATTTATTGGATTTATAAGTCTTTTTTGTTTTTGTTTTTTTTTTTGTTTATATATATATAGTGATGAAATGATGGTAATCAACCTCACCATCACCATATATGTTTAGATCTAGATTTAGATGTGGAATGCTTTTGAAATGATAGTTAACTACAACCAGAGATTTAAAATAATAAAATATATGCATTGATTTGCAGTCACTGATCCTGATTTGCCATACTATAATACTGATCGAGCATGAAATGCAAATAAAGCCAAAAAAGCATATATTCTAGTTTGCTATAGATATTATATAGTTGATGGTTAACTTGTAATAACAGGTTCTTAGAAGGCTTGTACCATTATCTAAGATTCATTGCAAATTACTCCACATTAGTTTAATGTCACATTTAAATTTATAAAACATATTTAGTAATACTATTTATTGTTAAAATCAGTTTTTGGACTTATTTATTTAATAAGACTAGGTTTAAAATCCATGTGAGCAGTAGGAATTGGAAAAATCAAATTTACATTTTGAAAGAGAATGAAAAACAGTATTTAATGGTACATATCTCATTAATGAGACATTTCACATTAAAAAATGATACTATTCCAAAATTAAGTCGCTTTGATTTTTTTTTTTTATATAGTGTTCTTTTGGGTTAGCTTAAAATAATGTATTTGTAAATTTCTTTTGTGCAATGATTAAAAAAATAAATATCTTTAATTAAAAAATGTTGTTCAATTAAAAGTGTAATGTTTTTTATTTGTAAAATGTAATAATTTTAATTTTGAACTTATATTAATTGATCAAGGCATAGAAACACTATACCTCAAGTGATGATAATTTGTTTTAGAGAGGTATTAGTAACAGAATAAATTAGCATTCAGATAGCTAGGAAAGAAAGAAATGACAAGGAGAAAAATGAATCCTCACTACTAATATTTAAAAAAAAAGCCCTTTGACATGGTTCTAGTGTTAATTTGACCACCACTGAACATTAATTCTTTATAGTATTGTTGCTTCTTTTCTCATGTGCTGAAACATTCAAAGTGGCTGTACAATCATTACCTTTAATGAAGTAATGAAAGCCTTTGCTCTACTAAAAACATGAGCTATGCTCTGACTTTATAATCTACTATTTGCTGAGATATTGCAAGGGAAGTGATAATGCATATTTTACAAGGAAATATGGTTACAAATATATTTAAAGAAACACTCTACGTTCTAAATGAAGCTCTAAAACAACCCAAAACTTTGTTTGTGTTCAAAAATATTCTGAAGATTTTGTTGGTACCCAATAAGTATCTATAAGCTCACAAAGTACCAAAACATCTACAGTAAATATGTAAATAAGTGAATTATACAATTGTAACTCATATTTGTTTCTATACCTATTTATTTTATGTCAGTATAAAGTGTATCTCAGTTGAATTATACAATGGTCAATAATATTTGTTTTTATAAATATATATTTTATATCAGTAATAAAAATATATCTCAGTGGTATTATATCATTCTTGTAATTATTTGTTTTATTTCATTATAAAATGCATCACTGCTAAATTATAAATTGATAAGTAATATTTGTTTTCTTATAATTATTAATTTTATATTAGTATGAAAATGTATCTCAGCTGAACTATAAAACTGTTGTTCTAACTACTTATACTATATCAGTATAAAATGTATCTCAGGTGAATTATTCAATGGTTACTAATATTTGTTCTTTTATTTATTTATTGTATATAGGAATTTATCTCAGCTGCATTATACAGTTGTCAATCATCAGTTCATATTTTATTTTTATTTTTTGTTCATTCATATTTGTTTGTTTACTCTATTTTTTATGTCCATGCATTTCACTGGAAAGAAATGCTAATTCATGTATATATAATTTTAATTTTTTTTATTATTACTTTATTTCTTGTCCATCATTAATTGTTAAAAAAAATTATTATTAAAGTAATAAAAATATTTAGTTATTTGTTATTCTGGTTCTTTGTCTCATTTCACAATTTTTTTTTTTGACATTTAAAATACATTTTCACTATTATCTGGATTATGGATGAGTCCATTCTTTAAACTGAGCTCTTTCTGGAATGTTAACTGAGATGTTGTTAGGATAGTAAAGCTTAGGTCTGTTTTGATTGGATTGTGTTCATGGCTAGCTCTTCTAAGATAAAAGATGGCATCCATAGTCATGATATGAGTCTTTAACTTATATTACTAATGTTGAATAATATTGGGGCCTCATCAGAAAAGTGGTTGTCAGAAAACAGTGATGATTATTAGATATACCTTGTGTTATACTGAGTGTAAAATAGGAATAATAGACAGGATAGACACTTGATTATTATCATCAATTCTTTAAATGTGACCTTTTGGAAAAGGACTATAATAAATGAGATTATTTGGTTAATATTGGTAGTTCCTTTGACACACATGTCACATAAACAAAGAGTGTTAAAGCCTTTTCATGGTACTTTACCCAAGTGTGGCATGATTAAATCCACTTTACCCAAATTCGAAAGTACATAAAAATGGCTTGTTCCTGCTAAACTTCGATATTACTTTACAGTTGATAAAAATTACTACTAGATATAGCTTTAAACTGAGAATAAATAAAAGAATAAATGTAAGTGTAAATGAAATAATAATAATAATAATAATAATAATAATAATAATAATAATAATAATAATAATAATAATAATAATAATAATAATAATAATAATAATAATAATAATAATAATAATAATAATAATAATAATAATAATAATAATAATAATAATAATAATAATAATAATAACAACAACAACAACCACAACAATATAATAATAATAATTTTAAATCATAGCTGTTTCTAGGGATTATGACATTGATCCAAACATAATTCCAACACAAATCTTTGATCAAGAAGCTACCCTATGTGTATATATCAGAAGATTGAAAACCCAGTGCTATTCCTGTTACCAGTGGGTCATTTAGCAATGTAATATATTAATCTCCATACTTCACTTTCAGGAAAATTAGCTGATCACCTAAATCCCCAAATAAATAAACAGTCAATAGCAAATCTTTCCATTATTACATCCATAAATAGCTAAGAGTATATCCATTCAAATACTACCTATTCCATACACTCATTCACCCTCAGCCTTACTCTGCTATTTATTGATTTGACACACCATGAGGCAGATAATGATGACAATAATTGTACCAATTTAACTGATATACAAACAACCCCTGACTCAGAGAATATTGTTTCCAAAAATTCTCCCAATGCAACAACTGAAGCCAAAACTGTCTCAAATAATGTTAATACTGTCCCAGAAGTTCTTTATTTATAATCATACACATGACAATGACTATACTGTTCATAATAAGACCTCAAATACATATCATGGAAACCAATTTTTCCATACCACCTATACTGGCTATCTCTCCACCATCCAACACTTCTAATAAAACAAAGAAAAGCTGGATGCTCCTGCAAAAAACTCAGGGATGTAAGAAACCAAAAACAGATGGGGTTGACTTGTTGTTGTTGGACATCAACTCTGTAGAAACCAGTAAAACCCTCATGTAAACTAAATGCCTATTATTTCACTCCATAGGTCAATCTATCTCTACCTCCCATAAACAACAAATACCCTCAACAGTTGGGCTGGAAACATTGTTGGCTATGATCAACCACCAATATAAATTCATAATAATATAACCAGACTTATCTTAAAACATTCAGAATTCACATCCACACTGATTGACAACTACCCTGAAACTAAAATTTAATGTTTGAGATGTCAAGTCAGTGACCAAAACTTTTTCAATTAGAGAAAGTGGATAAGTAATATACAACCTTATGTGCTTGGATTTCTTGAGACTAAAATATACAATGGATCCCAGATTGACCCTGCTTCTTACCTCAATAAATGGTGCTTCTGTAGCTGCTCCAGGAACACATCTTCACTATCAGCTGCATTTGCCATTGTTATCAATCTGAGCTGTCCATTCTCATCATTCAAGATTATTTATATAGACTTGAATCTCTTGATCACACATTTCACAGCTGTATTACAACATTACATATTATATTTATATATTTTCTTCCTGGTCCTGTGGTGATTTCAATCATTATTCTGACTATTAACAATGTCAATATATGTTATTGAGGACTACATAAATATAGTGATCATAGCATCCATCAATGTAATTATAGAATAGACTGAACAAAGATTAATAATAGCTTTTTTTAAATTTGGAAATTTAGAAGTCAAAACATAAGCATTAAGTAAAATCAATATTAACTAAGTGGAAATACTAATGGTTACAATTAGATTCTGAATTACTTGACTGGATTCTAATAAAGAATACTAATCTTATTTCACCATTTAAAAACCATTTTTTTATATTTATACTGCTGCTTCAGGTTAATCATTTGTAATTTCAGACACCTCAAAATTTTGAATTTATGTTATATTGCTTTTAAAGCTATTAGATTAAAAACTTGGTTAGCAACTATATATTTTAATCATTTTCATAATAATTAATTAAATTACATTAGATTTTGCTCAGTGATTATATTATAACATCAATTTTTAAAGATAGGCATCACCATTAGCTAAAAAAAAAGGAAGTCAAATATGTTTGCAGTGCTTCAAAATTAATCCATTAATATAAAAGATAAAAAATATAGGCATGATTTATTTCACTTAATACTTAGAATAGCAAGTGCAGATATTATAAACAAAAATTTGAATGTTAAATTATTAAATCACAGTTAATCAAAATTACAAATAGGCAATCCAAATAATCATTCAATACTGTTTTGTAATGGCATTACCTTATTAATCTGTGTTAGTCGATGAGTATGAATTAAGTTAAATTAAGATTATGATAAAGTTTTTACTTTTAATGAGATGTCATGCTTCTGTGATACTGATCTTTTTTTTAACTTTTAATTTTATTATTTAAAGTTTAAGTGAGAATGTGCAGGATTTCTATTTCTGATCAGTATAATAAATCTTGACTTGGAATTGTTTAAGTTAAAATTAAATATTTTTCTGAAAGCTTGCGATGATGAAATTTTATTTATAGTGAGATTTTTAAATATTTCCATTATCTAATTGCAGTGTTAAGTGTTTTTAGAAAAATGCAAATTTTATTTATACCTTTCAGATATATTTAGCTGTCACTAGATGTTAAGAAATAGTCTATGTATTACTATAAATAAAATACCATCATTACAAACTGTCAGCATTCAGTATAGTCACGATAGTTAGTGTATCAAATTTTAGACATTATGAAAAAATATGTCTAAAACTGGCCAAAGTCTATGCAAATATAAATATTTAAAAATATTCCTAAAAACTTGCAAGTAAAAAAAATCAGTTTACTTCCAAAAAACTAAGAAAATCACTCAAGCAGTAAGTAAGGCTCTATTGAAAAAAAAAATAAAACAAATACCCAAGATTTTTTATATATCATATTCTACGTTCCTTTAATAATATATAGTGATTATTAAATAAAATAACCTTATTGATGACACTTTTATGTGTTTTCAATTAATAAAAAAATCATGTTTTTACATTCTTTGACAAAATAGGAAAAAATTGTAAACCTACATAGATATGCTGCAGTAAATACCTTTGTAGCTATGTCAATGGCTTTTCTGAAAAAATAATTTAATTTTGTCATCACATTATTTAATATTCTATTATTATATATAATTTTAGCAAATGAGAAAATTGTTCAAAAATTGTTTAAAAAAAAAAAAAACAAGCAGAAGAGTATTTAAAAAGAACAATAACAACAAATAAAAAACATTAAAAAACACCACTAATCTAAATTATACATTACTTATGTTAAGAGAAAAGTCATTGAACTTATCAAACTATGCAAATGTATAATCATTCTTTCTGTTACAAGAATAATGCTATAGTTGTATTAGATATTACTTAATACATAATAAAATAATAGCTCTAACAATAGTTAATACAAATATAGCATTAATTGAATAAATCAACTAGCATAATAATTCATAATGTTTGAAAATATCTAATTTACCTTGTTCTTCAAAAGAAAAAAAAACAGAAATCAGGCGGACTTCATAAATAAGTATATAAAATTTCTACAGGTTGTTGTAGTTTATAGACTAGCCTAATTCAGCATTTAAGAATCTAATGTCAGTGGTTTAATTTCTAACAATTGCATGTACTTGGAAGAGAATAAAATTTGAATTTTTTAAAAAAAGAAAACGTTAAACAATTTAATTAAATGAGGGCAATATTTCAATATGTTTTTACCAGAAAAATTTTAATGTTTTATCAAATTTGATTAATGGGGGAAAATATGAATTAATAATCAATACAAGATTTTTATTGTGAAGATAAGGTTGAACTTTATACTAACATACAATTTTTTTTTCTTTTGCTTCTATTATTATTAAATTATTAAGATCATTCTTCTCATCAGTGAAAATTAATTATTTAATAATAAAATAAGTGTTAAGAAATTTGTTGTTTAAATTTGTTGAATTTATAAAGGCCAAAAAGAATTGTGGATCAGATTTGAAGTTGTACAAATCGGAAGAGAAGAAAAGTCAGTGGAACAGTAAAAAAATATATAATTCTAAAAAAAGTTGAAAATGATAACAAATATTTATGAATATAGTGGAGGGGGCGTAATATTAATGGCCATAAGTCTAGCTTCTTTCTTTTTTTTTTTTTTTTACAAAATGTTTCTTTTTTAAAAAAAGTTATATTATTAATGGCAAATAATTGTAACAAAAGTTTATAAGGAAGATTGGGAGGGGGGTTGTAGGGAGAAAATGCTTTATCTTACTAAATACTTTTATAAAAATTACTTCAATGGTTTATCTAATTAAATAGTTGTCAGAAAATAAATAAATAACATTAGCATATAGTATATGCACATGAGAATTGACGAACTGCATCTTTTAAAGTTAATTATGTTTATATATAAAAGTTGAAGTAATATCTCTGCAACGTTTTTTATTTATATTTTAAAGTTGTTTTTTAATGCGTGTGATTTAATTTTTAATAACCTTTTTTGTTCTTCTTGAAGTTTCCGACAATTTTACTTTAGTTCTTTGTCTCAGTTTCAACTTTCTTATTCTCTATGACAAACTATAATCTCCACATGCTTGTCAATGCCAGCTATAATTTTATTTCTTTAATTTTAATCCTGTTCAAATCTTTCTGTCGAAAACATAAACTGGCTATAGTTTGCTGTGTTTGTGTATTTGGCAATTCATATAATTTGAACTTTAGTAAAGATTTTTTATTAACTTTTTTTTAATTTACATTATTTTTTATAACGAGAATAATAGGTTAATATATAATTAAAATGAAAAAGAGATGTAGTTTTTAATCCAAAGCTTTATCCAAATTCTAATCTTCTGACAAAACTTTCATCAAAAGACAGGATATATGTAATAGACAATAATTTTTAATATGAAAGTATTAAAAAAATGAGATTTTCAATTTTACTTTGAATGATATTTGTACTTAAAATGAAACTCTTTAATTGTTTTTATAACTTTAAAAAAGAAATAACTGATTATCAACCTAAATTTAAATGAAAAGCAGTTAATTAAAAACTTTAAACTTTTTGAAATGACAAGATAACTTTTTGAACATTTCAACAAAAATATTTGATAAAAGATTAAATTTAAAATCAAATTAAATGCGAATTATTGATATATATATATATCTTTATTATGAATCTCAAAAAAATACTTATTTATATAAAACAAACCCATCATTATCACATAATTTAAAAATGGCTCATAGTCTATCACAAATTGATGAATGAACGGGTAGCGCAAAAGCTTTTTTAGCAGTCCTCCGCAGAAGAGCTGTAAATAAGAAGAATTATTCATTCGTCTGGTTAATGACTGACTAATGATAGTTTGATCATTTTCCTATTATTGTTTTAAATTATTTATAAATATTAATAACTGTTCAGTCAATGGTAAATTTTTTCCCAAACATTTAAAAATAAAATAATAATTAACTTTATAACTATTGGAATATTTTTATGACCTCGTTTAAATTCAGGCTGAATGAATTTGAAAATTGTTTAAACATGATAGGGATTTGTCTCACTAATATCCAGTTTATAACCAACTCAGTTAACTATGTAACAGGTTTGGTGAATAAATTTCTAACATTTGTAAACTTAGTAAGTATTTTCTTCTCTTTCACTCTATCATTGTGCAATCTTGTCAAATGCACTGTGACTTCTTAAACGGAGTCAGGAATCTCTCAGCACCTATGCCCAGAGAAACCTATTAGCCACTTTACCTATAAATAAATTAATATTGAAAATAAAACTTAAATACTTTTAAAAAGTTTTTGATAAATGTTATTTAACAGTACTTACATTGAGATATGAATTTTGGACGCTTGATAAAAAAGCAATATCGAAATACTAAAACACTCTATTATGAGGTCTTGTATATGCATTTTTTAAAATAGATTTTTATGATGTATCTAATGATATAAAGTAATATTAGCAAATATGGTTTGTTGAAATAATGTGTGTAATTGGAAAATGAAAGTAAGAATTTATATATATAAGATAGAATTAATAATTAAAAATGAGCATTGATAAATTAGTCGGAATAATAAATTACTAAAAAAATAAAGTAATATATGGAAAAGAGATGAGAGAAGTATAAATCTAATTTATATATAGCAAAAAATATAAATAACTAAAAATTAACAATTAGCATATTAAAATCTAAATTAATTATATATATTACTGAAATTAAAAGAAAAAAATCATGAAAGTAATTATAGCATAAATTTAAAAAGTTAATGATTTTCTCTCTCTTTTTTTTTTTTGCATTTAAGTTATATTTTAAACAATGACTCATATATATTGTGATGTATACATGTTGCCATCTATAGTTTCCTTTGTAGTGTATAAATAACTAAAGAAAGAAAGCAATTAAAGGTCTTATAAATTTAAAAATGAAATAATTTTTATTAAGTTATATAGAATGGTAAGAATGTTTTATGAAAATTAGAAAAAAATATAATCACATGTTCATGAGCTAGTGTTTAAAAAAAAAAGAAATACTGATATAGCTACAGAAACAAATCCAGCAAGGAAAACACACATACTTTTTTTTGCTTAAAATTTTATGTTTTATATTGCCTTACTTTTCTAAATAGATTCTGGACTTATAACCAGGAAATATATACTGTGAGGAAAAAAATATTTTGGGTGGAAGGTCTATAAACTTCCCATCATTTGATATCTTTATGACCAAAGTGGAATGATTGACAACAAATGCTATGTTTAACCACCATGATGCTATGAAACTATCAACATTAACCATGAATTGTAATATCAACAAAAGGAATAAGTAAATATCATCTAAGGATAAAAATATTCATGGAAACCTACATTTGTATTATGTTATGAGTAATGTACCAAGGAGGACATCTTCAAATCTAAGCTGGAATTATATATAAGCTAAACTTGATAACAGACATTAAAAGAAAATTTCTTTTAAAGTATCTAAATGAAATAAAATTTACTTGGCAATAATGGTTAAGAGTATAATAATAACTTAATGATACAATATTTATCAAAGTCTTTTTTATATTAATAATCTTAATTAAGGCAGTTTCATTTTATCATTCTATGTAGGCTTAAATAATACACTCGTAATTAAAACTTAAATCAATTGTTAATATATTAACTTTTTGAAAACAAATCCAAATTAAACATAAATAATATTCTATATAAATTATTTAAATTATTTAATAATTATTATTAAAAAAAGCATTACTTGAGCCCAAGATATAAAACATATTAAAAGAAAAATATACATAAAAGATACTAATATTAACATTTTATGTGTGTGAAAGAATTTGTAATTAACCTTTTATATGCATTAATAATTTTAATCATAGATCATTTCTATTAATTGCAATTTAGCAGCAGTAAATTATAAATATATATTATATAATATTAGATTGTAGTTGGTAAAATTAAAACTGTTCCTTGTCTTAGCCACCTCAATGTGTTAATATTTACTTCAATAAATTCATGTTATTGTTTATTAACCTAAGTATTTTGATTTACCTATTGCATAATCATTATAAAACTACTTTATTACACAATTTATTTACAATTAAAATATTTAAATGTATATCCCAAACAATATCTGATTAAATATTACCAAAATCACAATTTTCTTTATTTTTCTATAATATTCTATAATACAATTTATCCAAACTACTTCAAACACTTTTTAGCAAAACTCTTTATTTGTACATATATACATACACCTATGTTTCGACTGTCCTGCAGTCTTCTTCAGAGCTATGATATAATGTTGTACATTTTATTTTATATTAATAGTTTTATTTAAATTTGATTATTTATTTTAGTTTTATTAGTTTTTTTAATATATTTAATGTTGTTTTTAGTTTTTTATTGTTTAAATTTTTTATGGTATTATTATATAGTTATGTAATTTGTTTTATTTTCTTTATTATATCATAGCTCTGAAGAAGACTGCAGGACAGTCAAAATGTAGGTGTATGTATATATGTATAAATAAAGAGTTTTGGCAAAAAGTGTTCAAAGTGGTTTGGGTAAATTGTATTTAATATCTGATTAGCAAGTAAAATATTATTTATTGAATTTTATCTTTTTTGCCAAACTAAAATACTTATTATGAATTCATTGGCATCTTACAAATACATGAATCCATTGTATATATAAATCTAAACTATCATATAGCCAATTTATGAATTAATTCATTTATTAGTTTATTTATTAATTATTTGTTTAGTAGCTAAGTACAACATTTATCTATTATATTTTTTAATTTGCTCAAATACATGAGCATTTGTAAATCAGGTAGCTTTTCATCCATTATTTTATTAATTGTCCATTACATTTTGGTTCATCCAACAGGGAGACAAGGTTGCTTCATTAGCATTGTTCTTATATTTTAGAATATTTTCCATTACAATATATATATATATAATTTTATGCATAATAAAGTAAAACTGGAGTTAGCTATATAAATTTTAACTTGTCATTTATAAAAAGTATAAAAGTAAATTTACTTGTGTGTGTGGGTGGGTGTTTTATATACATATACTAAAGATACATATCATAAAGCATATGTAAATTAGACGAAAGTAAACTATACTTCCAAAAACTATAAATAAATGGTACTTTGCATCAATCAATTTTTTACATCTATTGGCTTGGGTGTTGTTTATTCATAGCTCTCTGGTAGTAAACACAAGGAATATTAATTCCAAAAATACAAAGATATACAATATTTAATAAATAGCAGTATAATTTAAATGCATTTTCAGTGTTGAGAACTTTGTCAAAGGGAATAAGTATAAAATTTAAAAAACTTTAAAAAACCGTTACACACATTATACTGCTATTTGTTAAATAATGTTTATCTCCATATTTTAGGAATTAATATTCCTTGTGTTTTCATTTAGTTTTATGGTGGAGGGTTTTTTTTCTTTTGTTTTTATTAGCTTTCTGGTAATGTAATTTATTTTCTTTTAATTTATATAAAGTGCTATAATTATGGTCTCATTATTGAAAGTGCATTCAGGTAAATAAAAAGAACACCCTCCCTCACTTTTTAATGTGAACATACACACACAAAAGATATATATATATATATATATATAGTGACCCTGTGCTATTTTAATGTGAACATACACACACAAAAGATATATATATATATATATATATATAGTGACCCTGTGCTATTGCACATTGTCTTTATTGAAGACCTCATCTTATGAATTTATGCTATTCTTTAAAAAAATCTAATAAGTAATGAAGAAAAGAAGATGATAGCTTTTATTGTGTCATCATCATCATCATCATTATCAGCCATTATCAATCCACTGCAGGATGAAGGTCTCTCCAAGTTTAATCCATCTTCTCCGATCTTTAGCTTCTCTTCTCCACATCACCCCTACACATTTTCTTATTTCATCCATCCATCTTACATGTGGTCTCCTTCTGGGTCTTTTACAATCTCTTGGAATCCAGTTTAAAATTTCAATTGTCCATCTATTATCATCTCTTCTAGCAATATGTCCAGCCCAACTCCACTTCAATCTTTTAATTTTTTCAATGAGGTCAGTAACACCTGTTTGTTCTCTTACCCATACATTGCATTTTCGATCTCTTCTTGTTACTCCCAACATACATCTCTCCATACTTCTTTGAGTGGTCTGAAGTCTCTGTATTGATCTTCTATTAAGTGTCCAAGTCTCAGATCCATAAGTAAGAACTGGTAAAACACATTTGTTAAAAACCTTTCTTTTCAAACACATAGGCATATTTCCTTTTAATATCAAGTTATTTCTACCAAAAGCACTCCAACCAAGTTTAATTCTATGATTAATTTCCTCTATTATGTTTCCATCTGTATTAATAATCTGACCAAGGTATTTGTAACTCTTA